>CAUYPK010075254.1:0-30470 GCA_963574355.1 Loris lydekkerianus
GAGCTGGAACATATTCTTCTTAGTAAAGTATCTCAAGAATGGAAGAAAAAGTATCCAATGTACTCAGCCCTACTATGAAACTAATTTATGGCTTTCATATGAAAGCTATAACCCAGTTATAACCTAAGAATAGGGGGAAGAGGGAGGGAGGGGGGAGGATGAGCAGAGGGAGGGTGATTGGTGGGATTATACCTGCAGTGCATCTTACAAGGGTACATGTGAAACTTAGTAAATGTAGAATATAATTGTCTTAATATAATAAAAACTAAGAAAATGCCAGGAAGGCTGTGTTAGCCAGTGTGATGAAAATGTGTCAAACGGTCTATAAAACCAGTATATGGTGTCCCATGATCGCATTAATGTACACAGCTATGATTTAATATTAATAAAAAAAAGAAAAATGTTTTTTAAAATCTCAAACTTAAAAAAAAAATCTCCCTACAGGCAGACAACTGTCTCCTTTAAAGGCTATTTAGGTGGCTGGAGCTCAGGTTTAGGACGGGAAAGGGGGAGTGAATCATCAACAGTATCTTCTGCCCTCCAGCATTTCCTCCTGTGTTTCCCGCACAATCCCCTCTTGAAGGTCCAATTCAGTTTAAAAGCCCAGCATCAAAATCAGTCACCATTATTTTCAGAAGGCTGCTAAAACAATTAGTTCTCACAGCAACCCTGGTATTGTCAGCATAGTTTGTAATCAGCAAAGTGTAATTAGCAAAGCAGGGCTAATTATTAAAGTGACCTTCTAAGTAGTAAATGTTTGTGAATGGTTGTTAAGTGGGATGTGCTGGGCACACTGCCCAAGCTTAGATACTGTATGGGGTTTCTTTCTTTCTGTGCTCAGCGTTTGCCTGGGAGGGCTCCAGCTCTCCAGCTTCTCCCAAAGTTTAGCCTAGTTTTTGGTTTTTGATCGTCTTCTTTAACAGAATGTAAAACAAGTGGTTTGTAATGATGGTTAAAGTGTTTCAAGTGCTTGCATGTGCGGGGAAACAGCCCAAGCACCTTACCTCTGTTAGTTCAATGATCCTTTCCATTTTACAGATGAGAAAACTAAGGCTTAGATAGGTTATGTGACTTTATTAAACTTGCAACTAATAGGTGTTGGAGTTTAGACTGAAATTAACGTCTGCCTTTCTCCCAACACTTACTGAGCGATCTCCCAGAACTATCAGCCCCTACCCTCCATGTCTCTAAAAATACTGTGAAACTGAGAGCAATTTGATTGGACAGGAGGAAAATAAAAACCTCAGAAAGTTCCTGTGCTTCTCAGGAGGTACCTAAGGGTAGAGGCTACAATACCTGGCAGTGGTCTGAGGGCATTTGCTAGTCAGCAGAACTTCTTGTCAGTCACTTACGTTTGGGCCACCATTTACTTTTTGTAAAATGATGGCATGCTTTTTATATTGTGTAATTGTTAGACAGAGTGTATAACTAATATTTGGTGAGACCTAATGTATGCCAAATCCTGTGGTAGGTGTTTTTTATATATTGTTTCATTTTAAAATGAATTTCATAAATTCTATTTTATAATAATATTGTCTCTTTTTCAGGGCTTTGTTGATCTAGTGAGTCAAATTTTTAAAAATATTTTTAAAAGAGTTTATTAGAAATGAATCTTTATTGCTTATATTTAAGATTCTGAAAATAACATATTTATTAGGACAGTGATTTTTCAGTATGATTCAATGTCTATCTGTATCCAAAGAACCTAAAAAAATTGTGTATTCCTTTTCTTTCTTTCTTTCTTTTTTTTTTTTTTTTTTTGAAATGGTCTCATTCAGTCATCCTGAATAGAGTGCCATGGCATCATCACAGCTCACAGCTACCTCCAACTCTTGAGCTCAATACCTGATTAGTTTTTTTCTAATTTTAGTAGAGACAGGGTCTCACTCTTGGTCAAGCTGGTCTCAAATTCCTGAGCTCAAGTAATGTGCCTACCTCAGCCTCTCAAAGTGCTAGGATTACAGGTGTGAGCCACCATACCTGGCTACTTTTGTGCATTTCTTGACTCTACCTAGAGCCCATGGACTCAGGGCCCCTGGAGTTAAGCTGGGCTGGAGGAGGAGTAGAGAGAATATATATTTAAACTAAACACCTCCAAGAAACTGCTGAACTCCTATTATTCCTTATGGTACTACCGTCTTCCTACTGGCCACATTTAGCTTTGGATTTGACTAGAGAAACAAGAATTTCCCACCTCCTCTGAGAAATTTGTAATGAGTCAAAAAATCCCTTCATTAAAAGTGGACCTCTCATAATTTCTCACCACACCCTTAACCTGAGAGAGTGGCTTCTGGTTCTGATGTGCTGTTGTTTCTCTCAAGGGTGCAGCTTGAAAGAAGGAAAGTCACTACCACCCTTCCCCATACACACACACACAGAGGGGACTGCTGGGGGTAACTTGTCCTTTACTTATATTACTACAGAACAGTGGGCAAGACGTTTCAGAATGTTTGAAAAGGTGAGAAGAGTCACTGAAATCCACCCCTTCTGCCATTTTATGGTTGAGGACATTGAAAATTGAGGGCTAGATCAGAAAGTAGCATGCCCAAGGTTATGCTACTGATTGGGTATTTGAACCAGGACGTCAAATTAATGCTTTGATGGGAACTCTTCAAAATGAGCTTCCCTCAGGAGCAGGGAAGCTCTCTCATTATCTATCTTTGATTTCCTAATTTATGCAATTGTCCCTCTCCCGTGTAGTGCTGCACGCAGCACACATATGAAACTTTTTGGTGACGATTATGAAGACCACCCAACTGCACTGAGAATGGAAACTGGATTTTCCATCATGGCTTCATTTGGCCTTGAGCAGAGAAGAGTTAAGACTTGTCCTTGCTTGTCTTCAAGGGCTCAACTTCTAGAGGAGCTCTTTGCCATTTTGGTGGTAGGATAGTCATCTTTGGACTTTAAGGTTGACAGACATGCATGATTGATCCATATCTCTCCAGAGGAGAGAAATATATAGCTGGATGAATGTATTTGGAACAAAAAAAAAAATTTAACAAAAAAGGACATGAGTTAAGGTAATGTATGCATTAATTAGGATTCTATGTTGTAAATAATGGGAAATTCTTCCAATCTTATTTGAATAATCAAAGAAATTTGTTGGCCCACTTGCGTAAATAGTTTATAAAATAGCCATAAATAGCTTTGGCTGAGGTGTGCTCCAAGGGTCAAGAGAAATCCTCTCTATTTCTCATCTCTTACTTCCTGGATTTGGCACTATTATTCGTCAGATGTCCCTCTGGGGTCTCAAGATAACTTCTGCTGGTCATGTGGCCACATTCTTTCTTGTTTGTACCCATTAGGAAATAGTCTCTCTCTCTGTAGCACCTGCAGAGAAAGGAGTCCAGGAAATACCTCTAACAACTCACTAGTCCCTATTTGAGGTCACATCAAATCAGTGCCCACCCCTAATATTTGGGATAGAGGAAGTCTTCCAAACTACATGGCTGAAACCAGACAAGGGGTGAATTCGTTAAGAAAAGATGAGGTTAGTATTGACAAAACAGGGGTCAGTGGTCACAGGGAGGCCATCAGTGATGGCTTACCAGTGTGTGCCAAGGAGATGGGAAAGGCAGGAGGGAATGTCTTAGCCCACCAATGTAGTTACTTTCCAGCTTTTGAAACAAAGACTGGTGCAACAAATATGATGTTTATTCTTTAAAAAATCCCCACAATGACCATAAAGTGGCAGTCAGTGAAATTTTGCCACCAACTCATCCTGCTCTTCATACCTAATTTCCTTCTGGTACTATCTAAATGGCCCTATGCTAGCGGGAGGGGAATTGAGGAAGCTGAGTGAAAACAAAATGGGGGAAGTGATAGGAATATAAAATGCCTGTGCCCCAAAGACCTCTTAAGATCACCTAATATCAAATTCATTTTAGAAGAATTTGAGAATCTGGGAGGTCATGACCATATCTAAGCTTGAGAAACCTTGCTTAAGAAGATCTTATTTTTTGTTTTTTCAGGAAACCTGGACTGCATTTCCCAATGAAACTTGCAGGACACAGGTTGCTTCAGATGTTGCCTGTTTTTATATATCTATCTCAAGCCAAAAATGCTTTTTTACTTTTTCAAATGGTGAGGGAAAAAAGAAGAAGAGGAAGAAAATTTTTTACCATGGGAAAGTATGTGAAATTCAAATTTTAGCGCCCACAAATAAAGCTTTATTGGTCGGGTTGGCAAAGTTTTTCTGTAGAGAGCAAGGTATAGTGTGTGTGTATGTGTGTGTATATATACACACTATGTACACACACTATACAATATATGTAAATACATACTATATATAGTATAGAATACAATGTATATAGTATGTATATGCATTGTAAACATGTACAACAGTATATATGTAGGTTTTGCAAGCTGTATGCTTTCTGCCACAGTTACATGTATTTCCCTTTGCCTTTCTAGCAGCCACAGACAATATGCAAACAAATAAAGAAGACAAAATTTTATTTACAGACACTAAAATTTGAGTTTTATATAATTTTCAAATATCACAAAGTATTATTCTTCTTTTGATGTTTTTCAACCATTTAAAAATACAAACACTATTTCTTATGTGCTATACAAATAGTTGAAGGTTAATCAGCAGTATAACTATAAATAGTAATGCTGCCAGTCTCCTTCAGACAAAAAAATCTTTATAGAAAGTGGTTAAATGTATTAGGTAAGTAACAGGTCCTTATCTACAAAAGATGTGACCATTCACGTATTTTGTTTGGGGAAACTAGGATTTGAAAAGATATGTCTGAGGGATAGTATAATCCATGTATGATGGTTCAGAGCAGACTTTGGAGTTGATAGTCTGGAATTAGAATTCCAGCTTCAGCAATGCTCTGTTAACAGAGATTCTCTGAGCTTCGGTTTTTTTGGGTTTTTTTTTTCTTGGAATAAAATAGGCATTAATCGTGCTTGCCATGATTGTCAGGTTATTGCATATAAAAAGTTCTAAGTAAATAGTGGCTATTATTAACCATGTGTTTAAAAAATCAAATCAAATCAAATAAAAATACAAACACTTTTCTTGGTTAGGCTGTGGAAAACAGGTGGGTGACCACATTTGGTTCATGAAACATACTTGCAGAAACCCCTGTTTTATTGATTGCTTTTGTATTGAGCATCTGTGACAGAGACCATGTGGCCTACAAACTCTAAAATATTTACTAGTTGTTTTTTACAGAAAAAAATTTTTGCTGATTCTTACTTTAGAACAATACTTCTTAAACTTTAATTACCATAGAAAACACCAGGGGATCTTGTTAACATGCCGACAATGATTCCATAAGTCTGGGTCAGTCCAGAGATTGAGCGTTTCAACAGATTCCAATGTGATGCTGTTGTTGGTGATCCATGAACCACATCTGGAGGATTTTTCAGTCATTCTTCAAACATCGTATTATGCCCCACCCCCACGTGTTGAATTAGCATCCTTTCGCAGAGGGGTGGGAACCTGCATGCAAACTACACTCTCCTGTGTTTCTGTTTGAGAACCAGTCGGGGGTCCTCAAACTGTGGCCTGTGGGCCACATGAGGTGGTATGATTGTATTTGTTCTCGTTTTATTTTTTATTTCAAAATAAGGTATGTGCAGTGTGCATAGGAATTTGTTCATAGTTGTTTTTTTAAAACTATAATCTGGCCCTCCAATGGTCTGAGGGACAGTGAACTGGCCCCCTGTTTAAAAAGTTTGAGGATGCCTGGTATTCTAGATGTTTTAACAGAGATTCAGTAACATCCGTTGAGGACTAGGTATCAGCCAGACAGTGGACATTGGTGCTGATGGGATTTTGGTAGCTTTTTGCTCAACAAAGAATTGATAGCATATTTTTTAAAAGCCATGAATCATCTAATTCTTGTGGTGGAAGGATTATTTATTTTTTGTTTAATCTCTAGGGAGGGAATGCTGCTTACAGTATCTTGATTTTACACGAAGGTAGTGACTTAGGCATATTGATTGGAAGCCCTGGCACTCCCCCCCCCATCTTTGCCATTTCAGTGTGCAATTGTGACTTGCCTAATCTATTAATGTATAGACAGGTTTAAAGAGCAGGGATTGGATTTTATATTTTCCATATTGTTGCAAACCAATCCTTTCTAAATAACTCCATTAAATGTTTTTATTTTTTCTTTCCTCTTTCTGTCTTCCCTCTATTCTTTCCTTTCTTTGATGGCCATTCATCTTGAATTTTTATTTCCAACTTTAGTAAACTTCCTAAGAATTGACCTTTCAAAAATATGCAACTTTTGGCTGGGTGCAGTGGCTCACTCCTGTAATCCTAGCACTCTGGAAGGCCAAGGTGGGTGGATTGCTTGAGCTCAGGAATTTGAGAACAGCCTGAACAAGAGTGAGACCCTGTCTCTACTGAAAACAGAAAGTTGGGTGTGGTGGTACATGTCTGTAGTCTAGCTTCTTGGGAGGCTGAGGCAGGAAGATCTCTTGAGCCCAAGAGTCGGAGGTTGCTGTGAGCTACAATTATGTCGTGGCACTCTACCCAGAGAGACAGAGTGAAAAACAAACTGTCTCAAAAACAAACAAACAAACAAATTATGCACACTTGCAATGTCTCAAAAACAAACAAAACAAATTATGCACACTTGCAATGTCTCAAAAACAAACTGTCTCAAAAACAAACAAACAAACAAATTATGCACACTTGCAATGTTTAAAAAGTCTGTTAATAAAATGAAACAAGTCTTTGATTTTAAAAAATACTTATGGAATTTTTATATTAGGACTAACCAAACAAGACGAATAGAGAGCCTTTACCAGACATGAGATTTGGGGCTTACAGAATGTGAATCAAAACCCTTGTTTTAGGTACAGGTAGAAGCAGGCAACCTGAGAGCCCCAAAGAGAATTGAGCAGCTGGGGAAATAGAACACACTTGGCCCTAATTGAATGGGAGATCTGCATTATGATACATGGTTTGTCAAACACACAGTTCAAACCACATTCATGACACTGTGGTTCACATGAGTGGAAAGCACTACTTATTTTCTTTTCTTTTTTGTGCTTGCTAATGACTCAAAGCCAGCTTACTCATTTAGTCTGGGCACTTGATCTTGTAATTCAGGACTGTCAGTACTTCTGCTTCTTACAGAAAAGAGAAGAGATGCTGGGGAATGAAGAGATGGTTGGCAGCAAATATTTCATTTAGAGGCCGCCTAGAAGTTTAGGGCAGCTGAAGGAATTACTAATCTATAATCTATTTAGGTTCTGATTGCTTCAAATTGTATACTGAACACTTTTATTTTCATTTAAATTAGCATAATTTCTTTGAAAATCAAGTAGATGAAATTTAATAATGATAATTTTTGTTTGGAAAAGGAGGACTGTCTTGAAAGTTTTCAAGTAAACTCTCATTTAATTATCACTAAGTTATAGTGATAGAGAAAAAGTGATATCCTCTCACAAAAATGAAACCAACACATACACAGACACACACACACAACTACTTTCTCAGGGTTGAGAACGGTGAATGTGGAGAGCCTTCCATTCTTAACTAGATGCTTATTAAAATGCAGAATAATTAGCCTGCTAGCTTAAAAGACTGCACAGTAAAATAACTCTGAAAATGAAAATCCCCTTAGAACTCTTAGACTAAATTATGTGGATTTGCTAAGTACACAGATCAACCCTTTTAAAAGGGAATAACTACTTTAACTATTGCTTTGTAAAAGGGATCCATAAAGCCAATTACAAGTATTATTTTACATTAGTGATTTTCTACCAGTAAAAATAACCACCTAGGGTCTTTCCCAGGGTGTTGTTATAACCCCAAACCAAACAAATTTGGATCTGTTTACATTTCAAAGATAAAGTAGCAAAGTGTAGTAGAAAGACTGCCAGACTAGGAATCAGAAAACCAGAATTCTCCTGGCCCCTTCACAGACCAGGCCTATGAGCCTTACTCTTTTTCTTGTGTAAGAGGTGGGAAAAGATGTCTGTCTTGCCTTATTCATACTATTTGTAAAATCAATTGTCGTAAAGGTCATGGTACTTTGATGAAGCATACATAAAATAATAGATAAAAATTCCTTTTTGAGGGCAGAGCCTGTGGCTCAGTGAGTAGGCCCCGTATACCGAGAGTGGCCAGTTTGAACCCAGCCCCAGACAAAACTGCAACAAAAAATAGCCAGGCATAGTGGTAGGTGCCTGTAGTTCCAGCTACTTGGGAGACTGAGGCAAAAGAATTGCCTAAGCCCAAGAACTGGAGGTTGCTGTGAGCTGTGAAGCTACAGCACTCTACTGAGGGCGACGAAGTGAAACTCTGTCTCTAAAAAAAAAAAAAAAAGTTTCTCTTTGAAAATTATAAATTCTAACAGAAGATATTTTGGAAGGTTGCAATAGGCTTATGGAAACTTTAGCTCACAGCATTTATATGAATATTTGAACATCAAATCATGTTCCATTCTCCTCTTTTCCCTCCTAGCATCAGCTTTCCTGATGTAAAAATTATTAATATATATAAAATTATGTCAGGAAGGCTTGGAGACTAATCTGTCTTCTTTTTTTCTAAAATTTCAGAATACTAAGAAATGTTTTTGTTACATATGTTAGTTAGTACAAACATTTTGTTACATATATTGCTTTTGTACTGTTTGAGTCAAAGTTATAAGTGGGCCAATCACTCAGTGTGCATTGTACCCATTAGTTGTAAATTTACCCATCCCCTCAGCCCTTTCCACCTATTTGAATTTGATGAGTATTATTTCCATATGTGCACGTGTTAACCAATTAGTTCCAATTTAATAGTGAGTCCCTGTGGTGTTTGTTTTTCCATTCTTGTGATACTACACTTAAAAGAATTGTCTCCAGTTCCACCTAGGTATTAGCTTACCATTTTTTTTTTTTTTTTTTGGCTGAGTAATATTTATGGTATACATATACCATATTTTGTTAATCCACTCATATGCTGATGGGTGCTTGGGTTGCTTCCACATCTTTGCAATTGTGAATTGTGCTGATATAAACATTTGAGTGTGTGTGTCTTTTTATAAAGTGCCTTCTTTCACTTTCTGTAAATACCCAATAGTGTATTGAATGGTAGGTCTACTTTTAGTTCTTTGAGGAATCTTCATAGTACTTCCCGTGGGCTCAATCAGGAAGAAATAGATTTCCTAAACAAACCAATATCAAGTTCTGAAATTGAAGCAGCAATAAAAAATATTCCAACAAAAAGAAATCTGGACCAGACAGGTTCATACCCAAGTTTCATAAAACTTACAAAGAAGAACTGGTACCTAGCCTACAGAAATTATTTCATAACAGCAAGAATGAAGGAATCCTCTCTGAGAAGTCAATATCATCTTGATACACAAAGCCAGGAAAGGATTCAACAAAAAAAAAAAAAGAAAAAAAAAGAAAACTGTAAACCAATATCCCTTATGAATATAGATGCAAATATTCTCAATAAAATCCTAACAAATTGAATCCAGCTGCACATAAAAAAATAATTTATCACAACCAGGTAGGCCTCATCCCAGAGATGCAAGTATGGGTCAACATATGCAAGTATAAAAATGTAATTTACCGCATAAATAGAAGTAAAAACAAAAACCATATGATTTTTTTCAATAGATGCAGAGAAAGTATATGACAAAATTCAACATCCTTTTATGATAAGAATAGGCATAGCCAGGACATATTTTAGAATCATAAAAACCAAATATGACAAACCCACAGCCAATACCATATTGAACATGGAAAAATTGAAAGCACTTCCACTTTGAACTGCAGCCAGACAAAGTTGCCCATTATAACCACTTCTATTCAACCTAGTTCTGGAAGTCCTACCCACGAAAGGAAATCAAGGCTTTGCACCCATGGCACAGTGGTTACAGCAGCAGCCACATACACCAGGGGTGGTGGGTTCAAACCCGGCCCAGGCCAGGTAAACAACAATGACAACTGCAATAAAAAAATAGCCAGGCATTGTGGTGGGCACCTGTAGTCCCAGCTACTTGGAAGGTTGAGGCAAGAGAATCGTTTAAGCCCAAGAGTTTGAGGTTGCTGTGAGCTGTGACTCCATGGCACTCTACCAAGGGTGACATAGTGAGACTCCATCTCAAAAAAAAAAAAAAGGAAAGGAAATCAAGATTATCCAAGTAGGGAAAGAAGAGGTATAACTATCACTCCTGACTGATGATATAATATTATATCTAGATATCATGAATCAATTTTCATGATATATGTATCATCATATATTATATCTATAATATAAGATGATAAATAAATGAGACTTGGTCAAATTATAGGTATATGATGATACATATATCAACTTAGAAAAATAGTTATAGACATCAGCCTAAGCAATGAATTTATGGAGAAAACCCCCAAAGCAATCACAGCAACAACAAAAATAAATAAATGAGACTTGATCAAATTATAGATATAATATATGATGATAAATATATCATGAAAATTGATTCATGATATCTAGATATAATATTATATCTATGCAAAAGATTCTTCCAAGGGACTGCTGGAATTGATAAATAAATTCAGTAAAGTCTCAGTTTACAACACAAATCAGTAGCATTCATATATGCCAACAATACTCAGGCTGAGAACCAAATTAAAAACCACATCCTTCACAATAACAACAAAGAAAAGAAAATACTTGAGAATATATTTAGCTGAGGAGGTGAAAGACAGCTACAAGGAGCATTACAAAAATGCTAAAGAAGGAAATAACAGAGGATATAAACAGACGGGAAAACATATCATGCTCCTGGACCAGCAGAATCCACATTATTAATATGGCTATGCTACCCAAAGCGATTTACAGATTCAATGCAATCCCCATTAAAATATCAACATTATTTTTCACAGATCTAGAAAAAATAATTCTATGCTTGGAATTCTGGAACCAGAAAAGAGCCCAAATAGACAAAGCAACCTTAAGCAAAAAGAACAAATTGGGAAGCATTCATTTATTGCAAAATAGCTTCAAGTGTGGTACTGGCACAAGAACAGAGACATAGACCAAAGGATCAGAACAGAAAACCCAAATATAAAACCATCCTCATATTCTCAACTGATATTTGATAAAGCAAACAGAAACATACACTTAGGAAAAGAATATGTATTTAATAAATGGTGTCAGGAAAATTAGATAGCCACATGTAGAAGACTGAAATAACATCTGCACCGCACCACTCATGAAAATTGACTCATGATGGGTAACAGACCTAAACTTAAGACATGAAACTGTAAGAATTCTAGAAGAAGAACTTGGAAAAATAGTTATGGACATCAGCCTAAGCAATGAATTTATGGAGAAAACCCCCAAAGCAATCACAGCAACAACAAAAATAAATAAATGAGACTTGATCAAATTAAAAAGCTTTTGCGCAACCAGTAAAACAATCATTAGAGTGAACAGACAACATACACAGTGGAAGAAAATATTTGTATCCTATATCTCCAATAAAGGGCTGATAACCAGAATCTATAGCGATCTCAAGCAAATCAGCAAGAAAAAAAGCAAATAACCCCATTAATAGATAGGCAAAAGACATAAAGGGAAACTTCAGAAGAAGATAGACAATGGCCAATAAACATAAAAAAAAAAAAAGCTCTGAATCTCTATTCTCAGGGAAATGAGAAATGCAAATCAAAACCACAAAGAGATATCACTTATCTCCATATGACAGAGGTGGTGGGTTCAAACCCAGCCCTGGCCAAAAATTGCAAAAAAAAAAAAAAAATCTCCAGTGAAAATGGCTTTTATCAAAAAGTTCCAAAATGACAAATGCTAGTGTGGTTGCAGAGAGACAGAACACTCATCCACTGTTGGTGGCACTGCAAACTTTTCTTTTTCTTTTTTCAGAGACAGGATCTTGCTCTGTTACCTAGGCTGCAGTACAGTAGTGTCATAGCTCATTGGAGCCTTGAACTCCCTGGCTCAAATGATCCTCTCAGCCTCTTAAGTAGTGGGATGATACATGCACACACCACTACCAACTATTTGTATTTTTTAACATTTTGTAAAGGCAGGGTTTTCCTGTGTTGCCCATGCTGGTCTTGAATTTTGGGGCTCAAAGAATTGTCTTACATTGGCCCCCCAAGTGTTAAGATTACAGTGTGAGCTACCACACTTAGCCAACACTGATCTTTCTTGATGACTAATCATGGATTTTGTGGTAGCCAGTGAACTCACTTTGTGGTGTGCCCCTCTCTATACACACATATTGTACCAAGATTGGCTTATATGACCAAACGAATGCAATAGAGGTGATCATGTGTCCCTTTCAATATTAGGTTATAAAATACTGAACCTTTTACCCCCTGCTCCATCTCTCGCTCTCAGGGAAGCAATCTGCCATGTTATGAGCTGCTTTCTGCAGAGGCCCATATGACTAGAAACTGAAGTCTCCTGCTAATAGCCTGGCTTGCAAGTAAATCCTCCAGCCTAACTCAACCCTCTAGAATGATTTCAATTTTGCCAATCATCTTGACTACAGCCTCACAAAAAATCCTGAACTAGAATGATCCAGGAAAACTGATTCCAGATTCCTGACCCTTAGACACAGTATATGAGAGAATAACTATTTATTATTTGAAGCTACTAATATAGGGTAATTTGTTATACAGCAATAGATAATTTATACAGGTTTACAGGGAGGAAAAATGGCAAAGATGCAGATGATGAATTGTTTTAACTAGACAGAACTTGACTGAGAAAGCCTGCTGGGCATACATTTCATTACTCATCAGTGTAGCTTTAATAAAAATTTGAAAGGCAAAAAGTCAATATATAGGGTGGCCACAAACTTAATGGCCACCCTGTACAGTAATTTACTCTAATGGCATGTTTGGATCCCCATGTTGCCCTTGAATCATAGCACACAAAGCAACTGTATAGCATGAAAAGTGGAATTCACTGAGGAGCAACATGGTTTGGTGAGACTCTGTTCAGGAAAACAAAGCTCATGCAATAACTCAGTGGGGGAATTTGATATGGTGATGCTGCCAACAGAGGTTAAAAAAGCCCATTAGGGAATAAGAAGGCAACCCAGACTAGTTAAAAAGAAGCTGCTGTCTCTGATGACTGCAGAAGGAGCTGGTCCATGTGGAAGTGACCGGTCCATGCAGCAATGACTGGAATCACAATGAAAGCCATGTGGCTATCGAAGAAGACCCAGAGGATCAGTCACTGATGGAGGTGCTGTCCTGAGTGGAGAGAGAAGGGAAGAAAGTCTCCATTGGAGGCCCTTCATCTTCCACCAGTCCCACTGTTGGCTGACCTAACCAGAATCCGTTTATAAAGAGAACCTTGAAAATGTAATTTGCCAGTATCAACCCCCTGTGAAACAGATCAGGGAAAGGTGGAAAATGGATCAGAGAGTAAACAAATGATAGTATAGTCTACATTTTGTTACTCAGTGTCTGTTCTCATATTCCTACCCATATTTATTTCCCAAACAATATCAACTTCATGCTTCCACCATTCATACAAATTAAGACTCTCATCCTTCCATGAAAGGAAGATATGAAGTCCCATTGGTCATTTCAATGTCCATTGTCGCCCATTTCAAAGTGTAGAGTCAACAGGTGATACACTCTATAGTCATTCTAGGCAACGCAGCCATCTTTTCCATAGACCCACTGTAGACAACCTCATTTTTTCTAAGTCTTTCATCAACTGGTAAACTTGGACACTGACTATGAATAAGAATAGGTTTATACCTCATGTTTATACCTTTATACCTTCTTCTAGGCAAAGTGCGCAATCAAATACACTGCTTAATGTGGCCCCTCTATAATGGAATTTTAATGTGATAGCTGGAACTTCCAGTTGGAAATAAGTAGCTGATAAGTGAGATATATATGTAAACCGGGCATAAGTGTTTTCTTTCTTCAACAACTGGTGATGTGAAACTCCTCATAAGACTATAGGAATGAACTGAAGAAGAAGTGACGGTACATTGAAAAAAATGCCCAGGTACTCTAAGACACCACTTCCCTGCTAAAACATTTTACCTGAGCCTTCCAAATCTGCTCAAGCTCAAACTGCTCAAGCCCACCTGATAATGGGCCAATTTTGTGCCCACCTCAACTTATGGCTTGATGGGTCATATAACACTGCTGTTCATGTGACTGGTTCAGTAGCATAGTCATTTGGTTTCCTACACTTAAGTGTTCAGTCTCTTTTAGAACCCAGGAATAAGCCCAGAAGTTATTCTCAAAATCGAAAGATTTGTCAGAAGAACAGGACATGGCTGTGTTTTAAAATGTAGGGGCCTATACAGGATCCTTCTATTGTTGTTATAGGCTTGTACAACATCCTAATTTGCAACAGACATTTAAAGCACTTTTTGATGTGTGAGGTCAGAAGACGTGAGTTTCAGAACAGCTTGTACTGCAGCTTGGACAAACCAAAGAACCTTCTCAAAATGGGTAATCTTACAAGTAACTCAGTGAGAGATTAGAAGAAGCTAATTCAAATGAAGAACCTATTGCCTTCAAAATGTAAAGAGGTTCACTAAGCATTGTATCACAAATCAAGGTGTATCAACTTGTCTTTCATTTTCACCAAATATTCCAATGTCTTTTACCAACATGTTCTTAAACATCTAAAAGTGGTAGGAAGCATGACGTTTCGTGGGATTTATTTCCACCTGCTGGAATGCATGTGTCTTACTAAGACTTCTAAGATACTAGCTCTTACTGCTTACCAGATCTAGTCAGCATGGTGTTTTCAATGGGATTGAGCAGCATGATATTCTTTAGAATGTCAAAATGGTCAGACTCAGTGGACAGTATTATGATGAAGAGCAGGAGAGTTGACACAGCCTGGAGCAAAATTAGTGAAGGTATACTGTTGTTCCTACCAATGGAAAGCTAAATCATTCTGTCTAAACTTGCAAATGAGAAGAAAATCATTTTGTCAATTCATTAATCACATAATTAGTGCCAGGGATTTTGTTAAGTTTTTCCAGTAGACATATATACATCTTTAAAACCATTGTAATTGATGCACCTCTTTGTTAAGTTAATGATAATTTCAATTATTCTCTCAAATGGGTTAAAATGGAGATGTATAGGAGCAACTACCCCACATCTTTCAATCATCTATTACTTTTGGTCTGCTATTTTGGCAGTAAGTGCTATCCAGGATCTTCAATGTGGTTCTTACTAATGCAGGAGCCTTGCATTAATTCAGGGAGCCAATAAGAATATTCTTCCAATTCCCTAGTATTATGTCTTCTTCAACCCTGCAATCACTGGAAAAATAACCACATGGTTCAGTAAATCTTCTAGGGCTATTCTAATACTGACTCAGACCCAAACTCCATTTATCACCTCAGATTTCCTTAATAAACCTCTTGCTTTGACCTATGGACCATAGTGAAATTTTGAGCCCCCAGAAATTAATGTAAATTCAAAGCCAGCAACTTTTGAAAGCTCTTGATATTATTGTTTTTGTTTGTTTGTTTGTTTGTTTATTTTTTCTTCCTGGCATTGCCACTAAATTTAATGGTCATAGGTTTGGGGAGGGAAATGTAAAGAAAGGGTTACAATATATGCTTATGGTAATAGGGCCCATTTTCTCCTCAAGTCAATGACTCTGGGTCTGAGTTGTTTAGGATAAGGAACTTGGAGAAAGTTCTTTCTGTACCACCTATTTTGGTAGCACAAGTCAGAATTACATTCACTAAACCTACAATTTTTCTGATAATGGAAGTCAAATAACATTTTGATAGGCAGTCTGTTTCATTCCTAGAAGCACCATCATAGTTACGCATTTGTATTGCCTCTCAGTCACACTGCCCATTGTAGTAATTGCAGCTATCATGCTGCCATTTAGCCACTGCTTCTCTGAAATCCCATCACTCTGACAGAAATTAGAATGCCTATTACAGAGGTAGTATCTCCCAGCCTGTAGAGGACAGCCACTGGAGAACTTCAAGGATGCTGACCGCCGCTTCCAAGTGAATTTATAAATTTCATAATGCACTATTTCCTAACACCTCCGAGAGTTCACAGAGGTAGGTTTTCTATAAGAAATTCATTGACATATTTACATCTCCCTGAGCTTTTGTATTCCTTCTTTTACATTATACGAGAGAAGTTCTGGCACCTTGATCTCATTGGATATAAGCCACCAGGCTATTTAGTCATCCAAGCAAGCAAAATGTCAGAGCCATTTTCAGCCAAGTTAGGAAGCACATTAAGTTCAGAAAGTTGGGTAAGCGTACCGTATTGATAACTTAGTCTATATTTTATTGGTCTAATGATTATTCATTCTTACACATGTTTCTCAGATTCCTATTGGTAAAATTACCAATAACCTGAGAAGTTTTTGGTGTATAAGCTATATTTTCTTAGAATAGCCTTCACAAAACTTCTCATGTATGCCAGTATATGATATTATCTTAATAGGCCTGGAAGTAATGAGGATATTGGGAAATCCTTTTGAGAAGAGAATGTATCACCTCACAAAGCAACTTCAGACAAAGGAAAAATGGTTTTAACCTTAACAAGAGATTTGCTGAGGCCATACATTCAAGTTTTACTAATCCAGAACAACTTAGTTCAAATCTAATCATTAGCTACATCTGCCCTTGGCTACAGAGATAAAAATTGTGAGGCTGGTGTAAAATCCCTGTGGTTCTCTGATCATGCCTTGGGTCGAAAGTTAGGTCACTGAGCATTTAATTTAATTTCTATTAGTTCTCCAGCATCATTAGAAATAGCCAGCCTATTCCACAGTCTTTGCTGTCTTCATTACTCCCATAATAGTCAGATGAAGTAGCTTTCGATCAATAGTTGCATCCCAAGCAACCACTTGGAATAGTTGAAATAATCTTGATGTCATTGTATGCCACACATTGCCAGTATTTCATTTCCTAACAGCAAGGAGGTCTTCAAAGCAATGCAAAAACTTTGTAACTATTTAACTTCTTTCATTTTCTTCCCACCCTTTAAACTATTGTTATATGTTTTACCTTACATATGTCATAGAGTCCAAAATATTATTGTCATTGTTTTAAAAAATCAATATTTTTTAGTTTTACCTACACATTTACCTTTTCCAGTACTCTTAATTCTTTCCCCTGATTTCATCTAAGATTTCTTTCCTTTACTCTAAGGGACTTCTTTTAGTATTTTTGTGTTATAGTTCAAGTCTAATGATAAACAACACATGAAGTCAGATACAGTGGAGTGTGAATCCTGGCTCCATCTCTTGCTAGCTCTGGAACCTTTGAGACTAGGCTACTTGGCCTCTCTGAGCTTTAGTTGTCTTACCTGTATAATGAGGATACTAATACTGACCTCACAGACCTGTGGTGATGAATAGAACTACATGATATATATATATATATATATATATATATGTATATGTATCATATGCATGTATATGTATGTGTATGTATATATATACATATATATGTAGATGATGACATCCATGAAATAATAATTTCTATTATATATTTTATCCATGAAACATATAATAATTATGAAATCATAATTATTATAATGTTATTCACAAAATAATTATGGCTTATGCTTTTTGCTTATTATACATAAAATATTTTTCCAGTATCTGAAAGGTTTTATTACTAGCCTTTGTGGTTTTAGGATAATATTTCATAATGTTGTAGACTTGCTGTGGTTCAGCATGAATTTCTGGCATGATTTTTCTCATCCTTTTATTTAACATCCCATAGAATAATACTCTCCTAGGGAAGACGGTGTAACGCCACAAATTCTGCTGAGAGAAAATAGGTGCTTAGTTCTCCTGAGTGTGCTTAGTTCTTAATTTCATGGTGACAAGTTTGCCACTGGACACTCATTACAACAAAATGATTCCATCCCTTTTCTCTGTCAGATGAATAGCAGTGCTTATTAATAAATTAGGAAAGTGATAGCACACCTAAAGCATGAAACTTATTCTATAAAGCATACCTTCCAGATAATCCAGAGTTGTGCAATGCCAGCATTTGAGAAATTATATGAACCTAAATATTAATTACATAAATCTGGAATTACATGAATGATAAGAAATCAAACTCTACCTCAGGATGCTGCATCTTATATACCAGTATATATTCAGTATGTATTCAGTAAATGTATTCAGTAAATGTATTCAGTATGTATTCAGTAAATGTTTGCTGAGTGAATAATAAATAACTTATCAATTGTGCTAGGGACCTGGGGATGAAAGGAGTGTAGGGCTTTGTTCCTGCCCTTGGGGAACATATGATTGACCACCTACCTATAAAAATGTAAAATATGATTAAACTTGAGGAGTTCAGAAGGGAAGGCTGGATTCACAAGTGGGATTACGTTGATAAATAAGAATGAATAAGGTTTATATGAGTGAAGAGAAGTGAGAAGAAATTCCAGAAGAAAAGGAGAACATAACATTAAAAGGCAAAAAGTCAAGTGGAGGATAATCAAAGAAGGAAAAGAGAGCTGTGAATGTCACGGATTTTAAGACAAGCCAGCAGAGGTGGATGGAGGGATAGACAGAATAGGCAGGGTGAGTGAGAAACCCAATAGTTGTTTGATGGGCCTAGATTTAAGAGTTTGCAGCCACACATGGGCAGATGAGAGAGAAGTTTTGAAAGAAGGGCCCGCAGACCTTTCATTACAAAGATGTCTTTTTGGGGCATGTGGTGAGATTTGGAAGGTGTAGAGCCAGATGTCCAGACAATTCCCAGTGTTTGTATCTTGCTGATGGAAGAATGACTTTACCAGTTATAGAAAGACGAAAGTTGGGGGGGGAAATGGTGAGTGTGGGAATTTGTGAGTTTGCGTTTATCAAAACATCCGTATTCAAATGAACCACAAGCTAGAATGAGAATGCAGCAAGGCTAAGTAAACAGGGGTAGAGATGACATTGTCATGACAGTGTTTTGGGGTAGCCTCTGGGGACCTGCGGTAGGAAAAGGTCCTTCCCTCCTCTCCCACCACCTTCTGTAAGATGGTTTGGTACAATGAAAGCAAGGCCTCCAACAGACTTATATCAAGAATTTCATCAAGCAGGTGCAAAACAATTATGCAACCTGTTTCTATGAGCTTGGAGAAGCCTGGTTCTGTTTTTAGGCACTTTAACAAGCATCTTGTCTAAAAGATTCTTTATAAGGCAGATGCCATCATATGCTGATGCCTTGGGCAGTCACTCTTTTGGTCATATCATCAAGATTCATCTACTAAATGTGTGGGGGAGTGGACGCTGGGTGGGCAGAGGGGTAAATAGACTGGGGGTCAGCCAGAGACCTCTTTGTCCTTCATTCCTGCAACACCAGTGGAGCCCATGACATTTCTTGTATGGCACTTCTTTCACAGATTTAAAATGATTTTTAACAGCCCTTGTGCAAAATAGCACTCTGTAATGCAGGCTTTAAATAACAACATTGGAAGTACTTATCACACACACACACACACACACACACACACACACACAAAACTCCCATGACCAGGAGTGTGAATTCCTGATGAGATTTCTTAACTGCTAACTAACTACATGGATATACATCACATACTGAAGTATCTTAAAGTAAGTTACTGCACAGAGAGGCAGTCCCAGAGAGACCAAAGCTGAAAACCACCTAGCAGGAGACACCTCTGACAGACAGGGGTGCTGGAGGAGGGACACAGTATGGGAAGGAGAACATTTCAAGATGGCTCAGGATGCCTACCAGAAGCAATGGCTTCAAAAGGAAAGGGTCATGGGATTTGGAGATTAGGGAGGTAATTGGTGACCTTGGAGAGAACAGGCTGTGAGGGTGGTTAGGGCTGGAGCCAGATGGCAAGAGTGAGCATGGAGACCAGGTGCCTGGGGAGAAAGTGAAAACAGCAGGCGTGAGTGGCTCTGTGAGAAGCTCTATCTCAAACATGTGCCAGTCCCCATTCTCTGGGAAAGGCGAGGAAGCAGGGCTGGAGTGCTAGAGAGCCACACAATGCTCTTGAGAGGCCTCCCACAGCCAGGCTACTACATGATGAGAGAATTTCAGGACTTGGGTAACTCAACGTTTCTGGACAGGCCCATGATAGCCACTTTTACTAAATATTGAGCAGTGTGACAAAGCTTCAGATCTGACTTCTGTTCCTTTGTAGCAATGATTATTAGATCCCATAGACATGGGGCTGTGTTTCCCCATTTCCTTGTGAGTGCCTCCAGGTGTCCTGGACTGCACAGCTGCCATGACAGAGGCTCTGTCTTTCAGGACCCACAGGTAAGTTTGGCATAGAAGGAAATGGTCACTGCAAGGTCCTAATACTAGAGGCATGGGAGAGGTGTTGTGGAGATGGTGCCTGGGAAGGCTTCCCACAAAAGGTCTTGATAGGTTGTTAGGAGTTTGCAACCTAGCTAACTAACCTGCAAAGCCTGTTAGAATTGGTGAAGCAAGAGTTTCTTAATGGGATGGCTTTATCCAGCTGGGAAAGAGAGAGGCGGGAAAGGGAAGGGAGGCCAGAGGGAGTGACATTTCTGCTCTGTCTCTCATCCTGGGACACTCTGTATGCTTAATGAGAAATTAAAAGTGTGCCTGTGAACTTGTGGCTACAGTAAAGAGTCATTTCATACATGATGGGCATAAATTCCAAATAAGAAAATGAGTGACTAAAATCGCATTAACAGTCATGTGGTCACAACATTCTTGGGTCAGGAGCTGCCCGCAGAGAGTGATGTGGCTGGCCCCAAACCTGAGGCTGGAAACAGATGAAACACAGATGCACAGTGGAAAGGTGTCATGCTCATCCAGAGCTCCTCTTCCTCGAGGAATGGGTTTCAGTGACCCCTCAAAAGTAGATGAGTTGTTTCTGCAACGCCTGCCATGCCCTCAGCAAGGTGCTGTGTGGATGTCTTTGCTAATCTTTTCTGACGACAGGCCTGGTGACCTTTAGTGGCACTCAAACTTTTTAAGGAAAAAAAAAAACATAAAATGCAGAAGCCTAAACAATCCAGCCCACAGGATTAGCAGCCCATGTCCAGCCTTCGTCTTGAATCCTTCATCTTGCTCAGTTTTCCATTAACATGAGACAAGGTATTAAAAAGGTCGGAGTTTTGAACAGAGCCATTGAGCTTGGTTTTCTCTTTATGCGTCCAATTTTATGCCTTAATTAAAAGTCTCCCTGCACAAATTCACTTGCAATTCAAGAAGCTCTCCCAAAAGAATCTAAAAGTGATTTGTAGAAGACTATTTTGTGGTTCAGAGAAGGACACTCATGGTATTAACCTGAAACTACCTGTTCCCAGTGCCCTTTCAATAGCATGTCAGGGAGGAAAGCTTCCCTTATAAGATCTGACAAGCGTGTGTTCTTGAGGAAGCAGAGGGGAAGCTCTCTGTTCATATGACTAATTAGAAGGACTTCATGCTGGGTTGCTCTTTTTTGATGCAGGGCCTGCTCCTAATTGTCAGTTTACTCCTCAGGAAAGGAAAGTTGAGTTCAAATGCTAATGTGGCCTGTTTTCTCTTAGCATACCTGACCTGAAACTGATGCAGGGTGACAGGGAACAGAGGGGAAAGACACTCATTGCACTCAGAGTAAACCTTTTCAAGTTCCCCATGAGGAAGACGGGAATACTAGAAGCCTCTTCTGAGGGCTGTGTTTATCACTTAGCATGGTTCAGTTCTGCCCCAGAGATCCTAGCCTCTGTGAAGAGCAGCCAAGTCCTGAACACAAAGACCAGAGAAGTTCACGGGCCAAGTCCACTCTGACAGTTCTCCAAAGGGCAAGGAGTTATTAGCAACCAACATGGTCACTGTGTTTGGGGATAATGCAGGGAAATGGGGTGTGAGAGATTGATTGCAAGGGTGGAATGGCTGTAATTCTTATGCCCTTGCCATAGCCGTGGCCTTTGCAATGTGGCTTTGCAGCTTTCTGTATCAAGAGGTAGGGTCTGTTTTCTAACCCTTAAATCTGGGCTGGCCTTCCTGTGTTGACCAGTTAGTTGATGCAATGGAGATAACTTTGTCAGTTCTGAGCCCAGATCTGGATTGGCCTGAGCATTTATACTCTAGCCCTCGAGAAAATATCATGTGCACAAATTGGAGGATGAGTGATCACATGCAGCAAGGCTGAAGCCTCCCACTTGAGGTCATTCTATATTATTCTGTGCTCAAATGACCCACCATCTGACTGAGATGCACGAGCAAGCTCAGCTGGTCATTATAGACTTATGAAGAAAAAGAACTGCTTACTGCTTTAAGTGATTAGACTTTGGGATGTGTGTTAATTCAGGTCATCTGAGAAAGAGATGCCAAGACTGAATTATGTGAACAAGAGATTTATTGGATGAAATGCCTGTGAAGGATAAAAGGGGAGGGAGACAGAGATGGGGAAACCTTTGAACTGACTCACAGAGCAGGTCTGATTTCTGTGAAGGGAGGATTGGGTAGAAGAGTCTCAGACTGTAGTGTACTTCTATGAAAGTTCCGGCCGGCCTAATGGGCAGTCCTTGAGCCAAAGTCATTGTTCTGCAAGGTTGGCCTGCATCAGTAACTTCACTATGCTTGGTCTCTGGCTGGGAGCAGCCTTGGGGAATGTGGAGTCACTGGAAATTGGGGGCTTCCCCAGAAGGGCACACTTCCCACAGCAGAAGATGTGAGCAACACAGGTTGGTTTGTTATGTAGCATCCCTGGGGGAATAAATAACTGCTTTGTGGGCCAAATAGGTTTTCATGCCCCAGAGACTTGTTGTGGTCTCAGTTGGATTTCCCTTCACCAAACATGCCTCTTTGATTAAAACTAGAGCAAAATTCTTGAATAACATCTAAGTTTTAAAATGTTCTGCAGCACCTAAACCCAGATGTTCTGACACAAATGTAAAAGACCCGACATTCCACTTCCATGGAGAGCAAAGAAATGTGTAAACTTTTTATCATTTTGCCTAAGAAGGTGTCACAGGGCATATCATGAAGAGACAAAGTCCTTGGCTAAGAGAATTTCAATTAGCTAGATTTGCAATTGGCTCCAACCTGTGAGATAAAATTTATGAAATATTGTTGTTGATGGCAAATCCTTTACATATCTATGAGGCCTCCATTAGCATGCCTCAATATTATTGTTTTTATAGAGCAATTTAATTACTAAGCATTTGCAGTCAGTATTATTAATTAGTTTTTTATAGATATCTGGGAAGAAGATACAACCTCAGGTTTAATTAACATTTATGGATCTCTGTTTATGTTCTAGGCACATTTCCAGGAATATATTTTATTGAATTTGCACCCAAACCATGGGAGGTACTTATTATCTCCATTTGTCTGGAGATCACACAGCTGTGGTAGAATACAGATTGGATAGAGTCAAGGCTTCTGACTTCACAATTCATGAACACAATGACCATTCCTCGAGCATCTAGCATATTCCAGGATCTGTGCTACTTCATAGTAATATCAACATAACTGCTGTTTTTGAGTCACTCATAGATTAGTAGGGGAGACATATTTGTATCTACGCAGTGAGCTGTGTGCTATGTCTGAAGGAAGCATAAGACACAGCAGACACCAAGAAATGGCACCTGTCTTGGGTTGGATTGTGTTTGTCCAAATTTGTGTGCTGTAGTACTAACCCCTAACCCCTTAAGACATGATTATGTTTCAAGACAGAACCTTTAAAGATGTAAAATGAGATCATATACTTGGACCCAAACCTTATATGACTAGTGTTCTATTAAGAGGAGAGTAGGACACAGACAGTAGTGTGCACAGAAGAGTGTCCATGTGAGGACACAGTGAGAAGACGACCATCTGCAAATCAAGGAAGGAGTCTCAGAAGAATCCAAGCCTGTCAACATCTTGATCTTGCACTTCTAGCCTTCAGAGCTCTGAGAATAAACTTCTGTTGCTTAAGCTACCCAGTCTGTGGTATTCTGTTCTGGAAGCCTGGGCTGACTAATGTAAGACCTAACCATACTCTGGATGGGGTTGGGGAGAAAAAGCTGTTCCAGGAGCATCTCAAACAGACAGGCAATAGGCTGTTGTACCATGAACACTGGACTGAAAGGAAGGAACAGGCCATTAATCCTTGCCTGGCTATTGATTCATTGATGAGCCTTCAGCAGGCCACATCATCTCCCCAGACCTCAATTTTCTCATCTATGAAATGTGGGGATGAAAGCAAAAGCATGTTTCCCAAAATATGTTTCAAGGAACACCGACTCCTTGAGACACGTCTGAAGAAAAGGGAGGAGGTCTCTGTGATTAGACAAATTTCAGGGAACACTGTATACTAGACTATTTCTTGGGTATTCAGAAAACAGAGTTGCTCACTATAGATTCTGAGAAGTCTGACAGGAAAAAAAAAGTCCTATTTTATGTAGAATTAATTCAACTTATTTAGCCATAAAATTCCATTTCCACAACACACTCAATACTTGTGTTCCAAAAAACCCACTTTGAGAGACTCAGGTCAAATGCCTTATTTTATTTATTTTTTTATTTTTCAACTCTAATTCTTAGTGACTTAAAGAAACAATTTTTAAACAATTCCAAATGTAAAATCTTCAGAGACTAAGGGTTAGACCTGTTATTTAAAGCCGTGATACACAGAAGTAGTTCCAATACTAGGAACAAGCAGAAAGAAGATGGCACTAATCTGGTTCTATGCTCTCCTGCTCGGTAATTTCTTCATTTTTAACATTTAAATCTAGTTTTTGTTTTTAAAACTTGACTTATTTCTTTAGCAAAAAGTCACTGGACAATATTGAATAACAGTGGTGATAGTGGGGATTCTTGGCTTGTTTTTAACTTTAATGCAAATGGTGCTTCACCATTGATTTGATGTTGACTGTGGATCTGAGGAAGTTATCCTTTATCATAGTAAGAAAATGCCTTTCTATTTCTACTTTTAAAAAGAGTTTTAACAGGAATGCCATTGACTAGTAACAATTTTTTTTTTTTTTTTTTTTTTTGAAACAGCGTCTCACTTTGTTGCACTGGTAGAGTGCTGTGGCATCGTGGTTCACAGCAACATCAACTCCTGGGCTCAAGTGATCCTCTTGACTGAGTGCCTGCCACAATGCCTGCCTATTTTTTTTAGAGACAAGGTCTTGCTCTTCCTCTCAGTGGTCTTGAACACCAAAGCTCAAGTAATCCACCTTCCTTGGGCTCCAGAGTGCTATGATTGCAGACGTTAGCCACTGTACCCAGCTAACAAAATTCTTTTTGAATTCTATGGGGTAAATCAAATGATATTTTATCCTTTTAATCATTAATATAACAAATTATATTAGTTGATAAAATGATACATGCATTCTTAGGATAATAGTAATTTGATTATGATTATAGTGTGATACATAAATTAGCTTCAAAATCTGAGCCAAATATTATTGCTGACTTTTAGCTGACTGTAATTAGATGTATATATTATGAAAAACTTACAGATGTGTGCTAAGCAGAATTTCATCATATCCCATCAGGGTGCTTTAGTTCCCATTAGATAATCAAACTATCCAGCTCTGGTTCAAGGTGGTATCAGTCAACTCTTAATCTATTTGAATATTCAGTAATGCATACATAGAATTTAACAAAAAAATGAATACTCTCCAGAGAAGAACTTCTAAGGAAAATTTTATCATAGAAGTCTCAGTTTATACAAATTAATTGTAGAAACAACAAATATTATAGAAAGAGGTTTTTTTTTAAAAGTTAAATTATAAAATGAGGAAAGGAAAAGGTGATTTTAAAAGGCGTGTTACCATGTATCTTTTGCAAATTCTCCTGTATTAACACCACTCTCATAAAATACTGATATATAAAAATTATTTTTCCAATACACAATTACAGTTCTAGCTGAGAAAACACCACATCCAGTATCTATTAACACTTGTGCTTACCTGTTTCATGTAACATGATCCAAGCTAAAAAATGCAGTATCTTATCTAGACCTTTTCTCAGATTGACTTTTAGAATATATAAACAATGGAGCTGGACTAATGATTATGATAAAGTAAAGTGGAAAAAATCATTAGGACTGATATTCTATATGTCTTATCTTAGTAATGTAAAACACACAAAGAAAATAAGACACTAAAGGAAATTGCATTGAACTGATTTATTTGGTAGCTAACCAGTTTATTTCACATTTATTTTTTATTTAAATGCTTATTCAAATCTTGATAATAATATTTATATGCACATCAGTGTCAAATTACTAATTTACCTTCATCTCAGCAATGTTTCTCAGATGCTGAGAAATAATACTCTGGCTGTGGTGATCTTCAGAAGAACATGCATATTAAGTCCAGAAAAATCATTAACCTTTTAATTTCTCTTACAACCATAGCAATAATAATGGAGCCCAGCCTTTGTAAAATCACTGCTATTGAGACTGTGGGGAAAAAAAAACCTACCTGATTTTTCCAATCCCAGGAATTCTTAAACAAGTTCTCTGCTAGAATAAGAGCATGGCTCAATGGATCATAGAATCTTAGGACCAAGAGAGATCCTGATTTGCTGTTGGTAGCTCAGCCTGTTTTATCACCAGTATTCCCTTCCTTTTTTTTTTTTTTTTTTTTTTTTTGAGGCAGGGTCTTGCTCTGATGCTCAGACTGTAGTACAGTGGAGTCATCATGCAGTTAGGTCACTGCAACTTCAAACTCCTGGTCTCAAGCAATACTCTTGCCTCAGCCTCCCAAAGTGCTAGGATTATAGATATAAACCACTGTTCCTGGGCTCCCTTACTTTTTTGAATGTCAGTGAAGCCCTGAAGACAAATGCCATTTGTCTCAGATAATAGCTGAGTGGTAATGCATCTTCTTTCACTATGTGTAGTAAATCCATGAACCCACGCTAGGGGTGTGTATATTTTTCACATTTGGGAATCACAGAATGCCAAAAATGGATGTGAACTTAGAGATCCTTTTGTTCCACTAGTTCATCTTTTGTAATGGAGCTGAGCACGAGTGCATGAATGACGTGGTACTCATCTGACTCATTGCATTGTCCTGGGTTCCCAGGAAACCGCATTTCCCAAATTTGTGGTTGGATTTGAGTACGTGAGGACCCATGGGATGTGAGCAAAGGTGATGTGGGCCATTCTAACACTGGCACAGTCCCCTTCTCTCACTCATGAATTGAATGCACAGAATCCTTTGGAGGACTCAGAAAATTCTAGAAGATGGCAGGACATCAAGATGAAAAGAATAGGCATCCCTGAAATATCAGACTGGACACATGAGTGAGAGATATCCAGATATGCCTTTATAGTGTTAGGGCACTGATGATCCCATGATTTGGAGGTGCCAAAGCTAAAACTAAGATTTTTAACATTTATCCCAATTAAGGGATAAATTGGGATACATTTTAAACTTATCCCAATTACATATCATCCTTTAGGCAGCATTATTTATCTCTAAAGCCCTCAAGGAATGTTTTTCTTATTGAAAACCCTCCAGAAAAAGGGAAGTTTAACTTTCGTATAGCTGAAAAGATAAGTCATGACACAATCATACTCAAAAGTTCTCAATTTCTCTAATAGCAGCATGTCTTTTTATTTTTTCAGATACAGCTGATGAGTAGTTGGGCAATTGTTTAATGTGAAATTAACTGTGATATTTTTGATTGCTTAGAAGATATGAAAGAACTTAGCAATGTTTGAGTACCTCTGGAGACTTTTCAGGAGTCAAGGGAAATGACTCAGTCTGCTTAGGAAAGATAGTCTCATTTGCTTTTAATGATTCATTTTATATTTACCATTAGCTTGGAAAAAAATTAAGAAGGCCATAGAAGGAGACTATTCCACTAGATTCTCTAGTGTGTTGCATGAATATTGAGGTTATATTATGACCTGTCTATAAATTCATTAGGGAGCTGAATCATGATTTCATTTTTATCTTCATAGAGAGGTGAAGACAATGTTTACTCTTTCTAGGTACTGTGGTAGACTCATTGATATACCTCATTGTGCCAGAAAGGGTGAATTCTGTGTCCTAGTTTCAAATATCAAGCTTTTTGGTGATGTTTCCTGTGGGATATTTTTTGTCCTTATCATTTATTTCTGGTATTTATTCCTGATTTAAAATTTTTTAGACTGGGATAAAGGATGATTTACTTTTAGTTTTCATATGCCACTTATTTTGTACTACATTCTTAGAAAAATAGGACTTTATGAAAAGAGTAAAAATTTTAATGAGTATATTTAACTTGACTTGAACCAATTGTTGACATATTGTTAAGTTCCTAGATAGAGGAGTTGTAATTGGCCTCCTCCAGAGACTGGAGTATAATATCCAGGGGAGATTGGAAAACAGTTTAACCTATGCCAACATTTATTTCAAAAAGTTTGGAAAAGGACAGCAAAATAAGTCCAAATAAAGCAGAAGGGAAAAATAATAAAGATGAGAATAGAAATTAATAACAAAGAAAACACACATATAATAAAGAGGATTAAAAAACCCCAAAAGTTTGTTCTTTAGAAAGACAAAGTTGATCAAGAAATCAATTGGCAAAACTGATAAAAGTAAGAACTTTCTCTTAAAATAATATATTCTTTTAAGGTTATAATTTTCCCTCTTAAAAACTACTTTGGCTGCTGTCCACAAGTTGTAGAAGTAGATTTTTTGGTTAGTATCACATTTAGACTAATTTCTAATTCTGTGATGATTTCCTCTTTGACTTGTACCTTTTTTTTTGGAAGTGTATTACCCATATGTCTTGTAATTTCCAAACATATGGGTATTTTCTGATTTTCTACATGATTTTGATCATTTCAAATTTGATGAGATTTTCTTGATGACCTTGTACATATTCCTTTTTTAAAAAAGCATTCCATTTTTGATTTAAAGACATTTATTTGGCAGTGTTCTACATATATGTAATATGTAATCATGTTGTTAATATCTTTTATGTTTTTCTAATGTTTATCTGTCAGTGAAAATATAGAAGATTTCAAAAACACAATTACAACTATCAGTTTGTGAAAGCAAGGTCTGCAGATTTGTCTAGTTCTCCTCTTTGCTCTGTCAGAATTTCTCTTAATCTATTTTGTGGCCATATTTTTAGGTAAAATTAACCTTGTCTTATTATGTAGAATATTTTTAATCTCTTATTTTGCCCTAAAGTTTGCCTAGTTTAATATTGATATAATAGCTACATCAGGATTCATTTGATTATTATTTTCATAAAATATATAAAAAATATAATGCTATGCATTTTACATAAAACTATCTTTGACTTTCTATCATTCTTGTTCATTAGGTTTTGGATGTTCATCTTATAAACCATATACTGTCTCTTTTTTTATCTTAAATACAG
Organism: Loris lydekkerianus; assembly: GCA_963574355.1. Classification (NCBI taxonomy): domain Eukaryota; kingdom Metazoa; phylum Chordata; class Mammalia; order Primates; family Lorisidae; genus Loris; species Loris lydekkerianus. Next base: position 29,226 of record CAUYPK010075254.1, read on the forward strand.
TCTGATCATCTTTGTCTGTTATTGGACCATTTCATCCATTTATGCAGTATGAGTAAGTAATATGAATAAAAATGTTTTTAGACCCCATTTAGAGACTAGGCTTGGGGTTATAGACAATAAGACTTATTTGAGCTATTGGCTGAGGAAATCCTTCCTGTTTCTGTGGATTGTACTCAAACAAGCCAAAAGACAGACAGGGTCCTCCTAGGCATTTCTTTTTATTTCTGAGAGATTTGTCTTACCTGATGAGTAAAGGATAAGGAAAGCAGAGGATACCTATCCTGACATCCAGATCAGCCCCATTTGCCCTGGCTCCTTACACACCACAAATGCCAGGCCAGATTGCCCTTTTATCCAGAATGCCTTGAGGAGTGTTCTGTTCCTTCTATGGTCCTCAATGGCTAGCAGAGAAATGACCATGTGCAGATTCTCAACCTTTTGTGCAGTTTGGGATGTGATGTAGGAGAGGGATATTTCTACTTTTGGTGCTTATCTAGGATGAATTTCCTTTTGAAGAATGAGAACACTTTCCTCCTTCTAGCCAAGACTGGAAAATCTGATGACACAATTCCTGTCCATTCTAGGGTTTGCCGATTCTTAGGGCTGATAAAGCTCCCTGTGTTGTTCTAATTATTTTACTTATGTGAAATTGTACTTGCTTGTCTTTTCCATGTGGACTCTGGGCATGACAAATAAGACTGTCTCTTGTTTATCTCTGATCTCCCTTGTATCCTGGCAGGCCATTAAATGATGATGACAAGAAAATTGAATACATAACCTGTGTAATAGTTATTTGATTGGTGAATGTGAAAAGTTGGAGAAACTTGGTGATAGGAGAAAAAACCTTCTTTCATACCTATTTATAGGTCTATTCTTTTGGAATTTATTATTATTAAGAAGTAAGATATGCTGAATTATTATTTATAACTTCAAGTTCAGAGTAATGTCTTCTATTCAATTCATCCCTTGCTTATAATGCAAATCTTAATATTTCATTTAATTCCCCCCAACAGCTCTTGGTACCTTTATTCCTTCTGGGAGGAATTGGGGGTTATAATTATCCAACATGGATCTTTCTGGTTTGCATGTTCTAGAATCCAACCATCTCCATGATATTTGGGTTTCAGCAGAGGATGTGTTACCAAGAACATTGGGCTTAGGTCTTCCTACCTGGTAGGAGATAAATGTCTTTAAGATATAAACTGTTTTGGCTTGGTGCCTGTGGCTCAAGTGGCTAAGGCGCCA
>CAUYPK010075257.1:0-49616 GCA_963574355.1 Loris lydekkerianus
TATATTATGTGTTTAATATATTATTGTTAAAATTATATGCTTTTGTGTGAGTGTTTGTCTGTTTTGGCAGGTCACTGCGTGGTGTGGCTCTCTGACGCTCACAGTTTAAAATTTTGGCTCTTTGTGTTCGCCACCCCTGCCTTAAATCATCTTTGATACCTTTTTTTCTTATAGTCAATTTATTAAAAAGTCATTAAGATGTCTGTGTCTGTCCATTTTCAAAGCCAGGGTTAGGCAATCAAACCATACCCCATTATGCCTACCATTGCCAAAGCAGGGTTCCTGAGGCACTCGATTTTGGGTAGAGTGAGTTAAGACCATCCTTGCCAGGGTTGGCAAATACTCAGTATATGCACTATCCTGAAATATCTGTTGTACTTCCAAGTTTCTACTTTCTGCTCAGACTATTTTATTTGACCTAAAATACAGTTTGTCTTCATTTGTAAAAATCTTAATCATCATGAGGTCTAGCAAAGATCTTTTCTCTCCTCTGAAGGCTTTCTTCTTGACCCTAACTAAAATCTGTTCTCTGAGATTTAAGTTCATACTAATTGAGCCTGGAACAAGACTTCTATGATACTTGAAAGAAAGTGGGAGGTTATTTTCCCTGTGAGATTCCAGAAGAGTTTCAGATCTTATGTTTCTATTCCCTTTAACATTTAGCAGAGCATACCCCCATAAAGTGAGTGCTCAAATATTTGATAATTGCTTTGTTCACAACAATTTTGTGAAAGAATAAAGTGCGCTTAGTTTCAACTCTTTATTGAGCCCTAACTTATTTCTGTGTCCTATCTACTCTTGAGGGTGGAGTCATTGGAACATAACTTTAGACTTTGGGCATAGATCGTGTACATACAAGGATGTAATGCTATTATTGGACTCCTAAAACTAAAGCTTTTTGTGTTTCGGGTATTTCTTTCATCTTGTTACTGTACTCTTAAGATAATATTGGCACAAGCATTGTCTTGGGTATTTTTCTGTTTCCTTTTTTTTAATATAGTATTTTCAAACTTTGGCATGATATTGGAATCTCTGAGATTGTGGCCTAGGACTGAGAGTGTGGCCTAGGACTCTGAATTTTTACTAAGACTTGGTAGAAATGCTTATGTAGGTGGTTGGTGGTGACAGTAGAGATGGCGGGTGGTGGCTGTAATGATCATGGTTGTAAAAGCTCTACTTTTAAAGGTTTGTCATGTGCTTGGTGCACTTCTATAGGCAGTTTGCAACTATTGACATACCTAATGTTCACAAAGAGCCCATGTGCTAAGATGCTGTTGTTATCTGGAGAAACTATGGCAGAGATAAATTAAATAACTTGCCCCCCCCCCAAATAACTTATAAATATGGTAAGAATCCATGAAATGAATGAGACATATTTCTTTTAATTTTTAAAAACTCACTTTCTAAAGGATTGCTGTAAATAATGTGAATGATATGAATGTAAGCAAGTTTTTATATAAACCAGCATATCAATGTGCTAGCCCTATGTAGAATACTTTAACTAAACCTGAATATGGATATTTGCTATTGCTTTTAGGAAGCCTGGTACAATTCTAGGTGAAAAAGTAGGCATACATATACAAGATTAACACATGGAGGAAAACTATTGTACCTTCGACAAATCTCTTGTGATTTTAGGAGGACTGTCTTTTACTATATTTAAAAAAAAAAAAAAAAATATATATATATATACATACACACAAATATGTACATATATACACACACATATGTAAATATACAGATACAAACATGAATCTCTTTAAATACATATATACACACACATATACGTGTGTGTATACATATATACATACATACATACTGTCATCTCTTGCTATTCTTGAGGCTTGGATCCAGGACCCACTTGGATACAAAAATCTGAGGAAGCTCAAGTTCTAATGTAAATTAGCATAGTATTTGCATATAACCTATGTACGTCTTCACATATAATTTAAATTATGTCTAGATACTTTATAATGCCTAATACAATATAAATGATAAGTAAACTTGTTATACTATATATTTTTGTTAATTTGTGTTTTCTTTTTTACTATTTTTTCCCCCCAATATTTTTGATCTGTGGTTGGCTGAATCAGTGGATGTGGAACCCGTGGATGCAGAGAGCAGATAGTGTCTATGTGTGTGTATGTATTGAGATTTACTCTGTGACCTAATGGAATATCAGTTAAATTCCCTAAGCATATATTTTTTTGTTTTAATATTTAAAAGCATGAGATAAATCTTGATTTAACATGCTAAAATATTTTATCATCTTTTTAATAATAAATAATAAGAATATTTTATGGACTTTTGGCTCATAGACTCCGGGGGGGGTGTGTGAAAACAGTGGCTGTGGTGATGGTATAGTGGAAGTAATTTTGGTTTAACAGTGCTGCCTGTTCAAAAGAGTTTTGGTCAATGATTTTAGGTGTTGCCTAATGAGTGCTCCGACTTGAGATCACTTAATCTAAAAAGCATGTTGCATTTTACTAGGGACATCTTGTGAATTCTGGCTTTGAATAGAGAATAATCTAAATTGAGTTAGTAGACCCAATTAGATGAAAGTTGTCTAACTTTTATCTTTACAACTAAATTTAAAAGGTGTATCAACTATTTCTTTTTAAAAATCTTCTCATTTTTACTTTTTAAATTAATACTGGTTTTGATTGACAGATAATAATGATATGAATTTATGGAGCACAGTGTGATATTTTGATGTATCTATAAAATGTGACATATTTAAATCAAGCTATTTAACATATCTATCACTTACCTATCATTTTCTATGGTGAAACATTTGAAGTTTACTTTCTTAGTTAGTTTGAAATGTATAATACGTCATTATTGACTCCAGTCACCTTGCTATACAATAGATCTCAAAACTTATTTTCCTATCTGTCTGAAACTTTGCACTCTTTGATCAAAAATTCCTCCTTCCCCCTCTCCTCATCACTCACCTGTCACCGCTCACCTCTCCTCTCTCCAGCCTCATTCTGCTCTCTACTGCTATGCGTTCAACTCTGTTAGAGTCTCTGTAGACGTGAGATCACACAGTGTCTGTCTTTCTGTGCCTGTCTGATTTTGGTTAACATAATATCCTTCAGATCCATTCATGTTACTCCAAATAACAGGATTTCCTCCCTTTGTAATACTGAATACTACTCCATTGTATATACATTTTCTTTATCTACCTATCTGTTGATGGACATTGAGGATTTTTCCATATCGTGGCTATTGTGAACAGTGCTGTGGTGTTCATGGGAGCACAGCTGCCCCTTTGACATACCTGTTTCATTTCCTTTGGAATATATGCCCAGCACCGGAATTACTGGGTCATATAGTAGTTCTATTTTTAGTTTTTTGAGGAACCTCCATACTGCTTTCCATAATGTCTTCACTAATTTATGTTCCTACCAACAATTTGCTGTATGAGTTCCCTTTTTCTTCCCATCCTCTCTAACACTTATCCTTCATCTTTTTTATAAAGCCATTCTAACAGATGTGAGGAAATATCTCATTGTGGTTTTAATTGGCAGTTCGTTATTAGTTAGTGATGCTAAGCATTTTTTCATGTACTTGTTGGCCATTTGTATATCTTCTCTTGAGAGGAGAATCTATCTATTCAGGTTATTTGCCCCTTAAAAAAATTTTTTTTAAGTCATTTGTACATAGATCATGAATAATATTATGCCATTATGGGATTATGTGTTGATTATTTGTACAAATTGGAGTGCTTACATCCTACTAATTAACATAGCCTTCACCTCATTTACTCAGTTACAGTGTTAAGACGTTTGTGTTTTAAACCTGATAGATCCAACTTGTACTTGCAATATGCTCCATAGGTGTGGTCTCCCTATTAACCCTCCCTCCATCGGCCCACCCCTTTAACTCCCCTTCCCCTTTCCTCCTTCATCCTAGGCTATAGTTGTGATTCATCTTTTATATGAGAGTGTGAGTGATTATAAATTGGTTTCATAGTAGTACTGAGTACATTGGATATATTTTTTCCATTCCTGAGATACTTTACAAAGAAGAATATTTTCCAGCTCCATCCATGTAAGCATAAAAGAGGTAAAGTCTCCCATTTTTTAATGCTGCATAGTATTCCATGGTATACATATGCCACAATTTATTAATCCATTCATGTGTCAGTGGGCACTTGGGCTTCTTCCATGACTTGGCAATTATGAATTGAGCTGCAGTGAACAATCTGGTGCAAATAATCTTTGTTGCCAAATGATTTTTGGTCTTTTGGATATACACCTAGAAGAGGAATTGCAGGATCAAACAGCAGGTCTACATTTAGATCCCTGAGTGTTCTCTAAACTTCTTTCCAAAGGGAAGGTACTAGCTTGCATTCTCACCAGCATTGCAGAAGTGTTCCCTTTTCTATTTATTTTTTAAGACGAGCCAGGTGCAGCAGTGAGAAGGGGGAAAAGAGTAGAACAAGGAGTTCAATTCATAACTGACTTGTGAACAATCAAGTGAGGTAACTCACTACCTTTGGACCAGCCTTTCTGCCCATTAAAAAAAAAAAAAAAAAAACTTATTTTTATTTTAATTTAAAGACAGGATCTAACTCTGTGGCCCAGGTTGGAGTTTAGTGGCATTATGACAGATCTCGGCAGCCCCAAACTCCTGGGCTTAAATGATCCTTCCGTCTCACCTCTTGAGTAGCTGGGACTCCAGGCATACACCATCATGCTCAGCTAATTTTTCTATTTTCTATAGAGTAGGATCTCACTATGTTGCTCAGGCTGGGCTTTGCCCATTTATAATCTGGTTATTTGCTTTCTTGCTATTGACTTGTTTGAATTACTTACATATTTTGGATATTAATTCATTATCAGATGTATGGCTTGCAGATATTTCTTTTCGTATTTCCTATTCATAAGTTTTCTGAACTTCTCTTGCTGCTAATGTTTATATAGTTGAGATGGGTTATATTACACGAAACATTGTGTTTCTAATGTTATCCATGTGGCATGTTTAGTTGTTAGACAATCCTATGAAAAACCGTGATAAAATAGGGTTTCAAGAGGTAAAAGAAAAAAATATGTGATGCCATGGTGAATTCTAGGGAATTATCTCTTTTAAAGAGGGTTTTGATAAAGTGTTACATATTTTTCAAACTCATGTTCTTAGTTTGAAAGAGGTGGGTGTCTTAAAGTGGTAGTATAAAAAAGGGAAAAAGAAAAGTATCAGGTGTAAGTTAATCATAACACCTTTCTTTCCCTAACGTTATGAATTAATTCTCTGCATTTTCTGATACTGATGATCTGGACGTTTTCAGATTTAGCATGGAGGTTAAAAAGTTGAGAATTTCCTAGTAAAATTATATTTATTTCTGAAGTATAATTTCTTTCTTTGGTTATAATACAGGAAACGTGGTTCATAAGGGATCTTAATTTTGCTGCTGACTAGCTGTATGACTTTGGGCAAATAATGTCATTTTACTGAACCTGTTTCTTTATTTGTAAAATATAGTGTTAAATTCTAAAACTCTTATAAGTGGATTAGTAGAGTATATTTCAGATTGTATAAAAACACTAGTCACTTGAGGCTCATCGCCTATTGTAATGTGAAAGTAGATTTTTCATGTAGTGTGTGATCAGCAATGTTATTCATACCAAGGGAATCATTCTGAGCTTTTTGATTCATGGTTTTATTAATCTGATAGTGACTTTTCAGTACATCTTCTGTATTAAAAATTAAATTACTGCCACAAAGATGGGAATCATTAAGATGAGTGAAACAAACATACTTAGAATTGCTTCTCTTCTACTGAAAGCCTGATTTTTTTTCTTTTAGGATACCTCCATGTTCTGTAATTTCATTGGGCTAAGGGATTTATGTTTGATCTTCTTCCAGAGTGAGGACATTAATACTTCGTAGCTATATTCTCTATTTAATCAGTATTTAAAAGCAGTCGTCTATTTTCTGCTTTAAAAATGCTTCTTGGTTTAAAGTCTTAGATCAGCCCCATGCATGATGAACCTATGCAAATGATTTAAGCTTCCCCAGTGAGCTGCTTTTCCTTTTTGGAAACCCAGTCATTTATGTGTCTTTATACAAAATCCTTACTACTCCATCAACTTTTAGATTACAGTCTCCTTGAGAAAGAAGCTTAGACTTTCATAGCATTAGAACAGAACTCTGTCATTCTCTAGTTTATGAATGTTTTTGCTATTGAGCATTTTGGATTAAAATTATTGGATAGAAAAGAATAATCCTGTTTCTAGAATATCTAACTGAGGGTTTCTGTGATTAACTCAAAGACATACCAGTTTTATTAAACTCTAGGCTGTGTTTCTGAAGTCAGTTTCTCTTGATTTACTCATAAGCTGATTATTCACCTTGTACTTTCTCTTTTATAATACCTTGATATCACAGGGAAATGCCTTTCACATTGTAGACTGGATAGATCGACATGTATGTGTACATATGTATACACATGTGTGTAACAGAAGAATTGTGCATTAGAGTACATGAGAATTTGAAGTATGTGTCATGTTTAAAAGCTAATTCTCACATAGCTGTCTAGTTATGTGCACTTAGGTTTGGGTCTATTATAGTTAACAATTTTTAAGGAAGTGTATGTTTTTTTTTTTCCTTTTATGTTTTTATCTTTATTCTAAAAATATGTTTTTAGAATAAAAATTTTTGCTAAGGACTTAAATTATCAAGGATAAATAATAGTTATTGAAATTGGCCAACTTATACCTAGACAGAAATGTCATTAGGGCACTGAGATATATCTTAACATTTGGGAACAATTGGATACAGTCAATATTTGAGAATCATCAAAACTGACGATACAACCCAATAATCATAAAGCCTAAGGGTCAAAATTCATATGAAATGGGAAGACTCTAAAAAGAGTAGCTATAATAATTAAGAGAAAAAAGCCTGAATTGGTACAGGAAAGGGGCTGAGTCATTTTTTTACTATACTTAGAAGTTGTGTTCTCTCAACATCAGGACTGTTGTTTACAGGCAGGGCCTGTCTCTTCGGTTTTAAAGAGTTAACTCTTTACAATATGTATTACTACAAGTAGTTGCTTATGTAATAAATATAAACATAGATGATGCTGTCAGAGTGTTTCCAAATGACAATTACAGTCACCTAAAGTGAAGACAATGCTTGACAGAGTTTAAGTTTGTGGCTCCATAATTTATTGTGCAGTTGAATAAATGAAATTGGTATCATGTATTAATTTGAGTTACAGAATAATTGGGGGAACTTTTGAGGGAGGGCTTAAATTTGTATAAAAGTGTTATCAGAGATACTAGAATTTTAGCGGATTTTTTAATAATAGCATTTCTTCTCAAATATGACAACTTCAAAGGAGTTAAATCATATTAATTAAACTCATTTTCCAGTTATGAGTTGTTGTTCATTATCAGTTGGTGGGTGTGGGAACACATTAATAAAGTTTGGGTAATTTAGTTTTCAGTTTAAATTCTCAACTGGCATTTGGCCGAAAACTCCCAACTGAAGATGTGAACATCCAGTGTCATTTTGTGATTTGGCTGCTGTCTGCTTGACATTGGAAAGCACCATCAAGAAAATCCAGTGAAGTGACTAAGGAAATCAGTGGTAAGAGTTTTCACTTAAATTACAATTTGTGTGAGTGTGCGTGTGTGTGTGTGTGTGTGTGTGTGTGTACTTGTACACATGTGCCTATGGAAAGCCTACCAATTTATTATATTTGAATTAAAATTTCAGAGCTTTTAAAATCTCAGACATAATGTCAAATGTTTGAATTGTATTATTTTAATAAAATGCAAAGAATAGTTTATACATAAGCAAGAGATATTATATATTTAAGGATGATAAGAAAATAGTGTAAGTGTGTGAAGAATCTGTTATGTAATTTGACTCCAGCTTAATCAAAAAAGTTTTTGAAGCTCTATTTCAGTTAATTATCTTTTTAAAAAGCATATAAATATTGTTTGAGTAAAGTTTAACTTCAAAAAAAAATAGTAAACTGAATTTATTGATTCAGTTTCATAGGTGCTTTTTACTTAAATCATCATAATTTTGTAGTAGTCTAATATAGTTTATATTTTTTTACCTCCATTGTAAAACAATAGGGGGGAAGGAAAAAAGTAAAATATCATATAATAAAATCCATTTAGTTTAACATTAGACCTTTAAAACTGTATAATTCCTACTTTACTTCTATGGAAAATACTAAATTTACAAGATGAGATGTTTATATTGTATACCCAAAACAAAGCAGTGTAACTATTCGTAAGGCAAAATATGAAAATTTAGTGATAAAATCATCTCTCCTCTGCCTCATACATGTTTGCACTGAGAAAATAATTTCTAAATTTGGCTATATTTTTATTTGATCTTAAACTTACATTTTTCTCCTGAATGTATTTTGGTTTAATATATTTCCCTTTTTGGACATCTGTGTCCTACCAGATTCATGATTACTTTTGTTAACTTTGGACAAGAGTGGAGATACTAGCTTATAAATTTTGAAATCAAAAATTGAATTGATAAGTTTATTAAAGCTTATGCACGTATCTCCACAACAGAGTAGCTTTGTGACAAGATAATGGCTGGTGCAGATTAGCATATTAATAATAAAGCATGATTCTGTTGACCATTGTCAAACTTAGGATTTTTGAGATTGGCATAGTTTGAGTATTTTCTTGACTAGAGATGTCAAAATGATGTTAATTGCATCTGGCCATCTTCTTAGCTGTTTTCTAGAGCTTAATAACAAACGCATCAGGAATAGCCCTTGTGACAAGTGTCTGGCCTGGCATCTGTAGTCATGCAGATGTTGACAGTGAACTGCGTACATGTGATGGCAGCATCTATCTCCAATATTTTGTCTACTGATTCAGATTTGTATAGACTACTGTGTGCCATCCATCCATTTAGCTAGAAGCCAAGGATCAAATGATGGGATTAAAAATAGAGAGGCATTCCTAATCACTCTTGAACTTACAGTATAGACAGTAATTACAGTGTATATACAGTCACGCAAACGTGAATTACAATTAGAACCAATACTATGAAAAAGTGTAAGCTGCCATGAAAGTAGAAGCAGAATGATTGTGTGTAAATAAAGCACAGAACCTGTGCATTTATTTCTCAGAGTGAATTGATAACTTGTTCTTTGAACTTTTAAAGTTAATTCTATTAAATGAACATCTGCTAAGCAGGGATTAGATTGACTAAATTCTAACCATGAAGCAATACATTTTTTATGCTGCTATTCTGTTTTTTATATTTCTTAAGAATTTATAAGAAAACTGCTTGTCAAAGCTTTATTCTTAAGTGAGAATTTCACTTTTGGGAGACAGTTCTTAGAGGATCCTTTAACATTTCAGGAATCAGTGCCATTAAGGATGACCCTGATTCAGACATTTTTAATGGTAGTAGAAATTTTTTAATCACCTTCATCTCTTTTTATAGAAAACACATAATGTATTCTAAAGTATACACATTTATTACGTTTTAGAAAATAAAATGGTAGAGCATTTGGATGCTGTGTATTTACACTTTTATATAAGACAGAAAATCTTGTCTCAGGGAAAAGGATATTTGAAAAAATAATGAAATTATGTTTTATTTGTTAGCATTTTTGAAAACTTTCATCGAAGACTAGCTTTTCTTTACTTAGCTGATAGAAAAGACAACTTGAATCACAGCAATATAGCTTGAAACAAAAATAAAAAATCTTACTTTTATAATAGAAATTATCTTTCCCTAATTTGCTACTGAAAAATATAAGCCATTTAAAATATTAAATAAGTATGATTCTTTTCTAAATAGGAAAGTCCAGAATTATAATGTTGAATTTAGCCTGTACAGTGATTTCTAAATTTAGTTTTTCCTGGGTATACGCAAAAGAAAGTCACCAGCCTGACTTTCAGTGTTCAGATTTGAAGGTCTAAACTCAAAGTTCTAGGCATTTCCACCTGTCAGTGTTAGAAGAAAGATATCCTTATCATACGTCCCAGAAGGAGTATCTTGAGGAAATATTCCTTAGTGGGTGGGTAATATGCCTTGGAATGTCCATGACATACAGTTTTCTTGGACAGCTCTTTTTGGTCCTGTGCACTTGATCTTGCTTCATCCATGATGTCAGGTGGAATATTGGGTATTTAAGCACACTATATATTTAAAACACATAATTATATAAATATTGTAAGTGAAAGATGATACATAGCATTTCTTTTATAAAAATTAATTTTAAATGCCTTGTTTCTAAAATGAGCAAGGATCTACCAATAGGCGTCAATTTTTAAGTATTTAACTTTTTAGTATAGCAAATGATCCTGTCTGGGTGTGAATATTGTATGTAGTGCGTTGGCTTGTGTTTTGAATTACGGGGCTACACTGCCTGAAGAAATGATTTGGAATTAACAATTGTGTAGAATTAGTTGTGGAAAGGAAAAAAAAAATGTTTTCAGTTCAATATAAGTAACAACCTTTTAAACGTAGGAAACAAAATGAGGTGCCTTCCTGATACATTCTTAAGAATTTATGACAGAAATTATAAAGAAGGAATACTTACTGATATAAATCACAAGGATTTATTTGAAGGAAATTTTTGTCACATTTCTAAATATAAATCTATTGATAATAAGTACATAAATTTTATGTGAAATAGATATTACTGAAAATATTAAGCTACTATTTACCGTTGGATCTCTGCTAAATACATTTGAGAGATACATGTAGAATACCAAGTCCCATTTATCCATTGTGTAAATTCTTATTAACAACATGTAATGTGTCAGTTACGGCACTAGGCATTGGCGGCATCATCAGGAATAAGACCCATGTGATCCCGTAGGCCTGGCCGGGAACATAGCCATTAAAAGTTAATTCCAAATAAGTATAGTGGCTTGTGACATTATAAAAACTAAGCTGTTCTTTCTGATGGATACTTTGAGGATTGATCTGTAGAATGTTAATAATTTACTTTCTTCATGAAATGAGACTATTCAGTTTTATTGAAATTAGAAATTTCAGTTTTACTGAAATTAAAAAAATTAGAAATTCTTTGAAATGGATCTTAGAAATGAGTAGAGACTGAAACAGTCTTATTACTTGTATAGCTTATTTAAAATGAGAAAGTGCTATGGAAATATTTTCAAGTTTCTGAGGTATCAAATATGAGCATAACACATAGTGCCTTTCTTGTGTATTATCCAAGTCATTTAAGAAAATTACATGAAACAGTTTTTCGTTAAAATTTTTCAATTTGTAGTAAAGAAAGAAGTTGGGCTCTCTAGTCATACTGGTAAGGCTTGCGTATTAAATATGATACTTACTTAAGAAAGTTGCATAACTCTACTTTTAATTCAATTTCCATATAGGTAAAATTGGATAATAGGAGTATATACCTTATAAAATATTAAATTATTTGATGCATATAAAATGCCTAAAACAGTATCTAGCATATAGAAAGGACTCCATATGGCGTTGTAGTTATCAACAATAACAATACTCATAATTTCCTCATCTCGAAAATATCCTGATTCATAAAATTGTACCAACTGAAATAATTTCAGAATAGTGCTTAAATACATACACATAGATATGTATTAGGTACTACAAAGAGCTAGTATCAGTATCACTGCTAAGCAAAATGTCAGTGAAATTCTTATCTAAGTGTTAGGACTTTTTTTAGCTTTGAGTGATAGCAGTCACTCAAAGACCTGGAGATGTAGTCCAGAAGGATTTTATAACCTAATGTGTTTTTTTGCAATACAGAAATATTTGTTTCATTCTAAAGTTATAACTGAGAAAAAGTAATTTGAATACCAGAAGTATGGTTCCCCATGACCACAATCATTTCTAATATAATCAGTCAACCAATGTCTATTGAAAACTTACTAGCTGTCTAGCGCTTGCTAGTGATGATGTCATGGTAGCCTAAAATGGTTATATTTTCATTCTGCTTAGGCCCTAGGAAGACTAGAGCTATGTACGGAATACTTAAGAGTTTGAATCCCCAAATCAGAGATCTTGTTCCTTCTCTGCCACTAACAAACAGAAGCATCTTAGCATCTCCGTCTCCTCATTGTATATATATCATACATGTGTGTCATAGACACACTTAAGTAGCCATCCAAGTTACTTCTCCAAATTGAAATGAAAAGTTAGGAGTTTAGTTGTAATTTTTTTTTAATTTCCAAATTTACCGAGTAAAGAATTCTGTTTTGAAAAATATTTTGCACGTTGCTTTCGGACGGAAATACATTATTGATATTTGCTTGCATCACTATTTTTTAGGGCTTCTCAAATATTCCCACATAAATTATCTAATCTAATCTAATTCCCACATAAATTATCCCACATTCTTGACCTTTTGGCTAAGGTTAAGTTTAGTGTTTCTTAACTTCACAAGGAAAATGTAAAATTCCTTTAATGTGCCTAATTCTTAGACTGATCTTCCTGTTACGTTAATTAAAATTCTTTATCTAATAGTTACTTTTTTCAACAGCTACTAAATTATTTTTTTTCTATCTTTGGACTAACTTTATAATAAACAAGTTTTAAATAATTACAGCATTTATTACATTTGGAACACGGTCGTACATTTCTAGTTCTTCAGATAGTGTCATGAGTTCTCAGAATAAATGAATAAATCATTTTGACTGTAGGATTTTAAGGGAAAGGAACTAAAATAAGCATGATAATACATACATACATCTCACATATGTATATGTTCACACGTGTGTGTATACACACTTGTGTGTTTTACCAAATGTTGTCACTGGACACTTAAACAGCATTCACTACTCCTAAAGAGGAGGGAAGTATTTGGGACCTGGTAAGTGAAGCACTACTTTATTATCAGCTGTGTAGTGGTGTTATGGAGAGAAGTGAAAAGTGGGTGAAAAAATTATATATGTACATATATATACTATATATATATATATATATATATATATACACACACACACACACACACACACATATATACATTATCAAAAGCTAGTTGGTATGCCTATTGAACTGGTAAATGGTAATATAGCCAATTAGAATAATTTTCAGAGAAAAAAAATCAAAGACTTAAAATAGATGCCTTTAATAAAAGGTTTAAGAGAAGATTTATGAATGTGAGCTTCTACATTTTAGATGTTAATATACACGCAAGAGCATTGAATGCAAAACTTTTTGGAAAAAATACTGTCAAATAATATTAAGTATAATAAATATTAACATCATATGAAGGAAGACTGAAGTTTATAAGAAAATGCAGTTAGCATAAAGAAAAATATTTTTTTTCTTGGGAGGCTTTTTTTACTCTGGCATGTTGGGGCAAAAAATCTTAACACTTCCTTATGCCATCGGCCACAGTGAGCAAATCCAACAAAAATAACCTCTGTAATTGCTGTGAAAATAAGGTGACAGACAAGTAGCCGATCTCCTGGTATGCTGGAGAATACCTTTTATAAGGTGGGGATAGGTGATTACCACTGTTCTGTGGCAGAGGTGTGGGTGGTGGTGGGATACATCAGCGGCATAAGGAAGTCTGTTACAAAGAGATTTCTAGCAAGTACTTTTCCTTCAGAAATTCATTTCAGTTTTTAAGAGGAGCATATAAATTCATTTATCTCTGTGAACGTTTAACCTATACCTGTCATTTACTTAAATCCTGAGCATTGACTAAGTATAAAATAACTGTGCTATTTTACACTTAGCACAGTAAGGCTGTAACAACTTACCATCCTAACACTTACTTTAGACTGATTAGTCTTTTCTAGAGAAGGGAATGTCATTTGGTTAAAGGAGGAATCATTTGAATCAAGGGGTAATTTTTTGAGAGGGGAGATCCAAGTGACATGCATCAGTCAGATCAGAGGACAGCATTATTTTATTGAGTTATGAAAGAGGTAGAAAAATATCAAAATAAAATAACCTACTTTGAACTGGTTCAAGATACTGTACAAACAGTTATAGGATACAAAAGGAAGATATACTTTTGTTTGTTTTAAGGGTACAAATTATTTTATTTTTCTGAAATTTTGTTTACTAAAGTATTGGACTAAAATTTACTTTTTTTCTCTGCAGATATATCTGTGTGTGTATATATATTTATCATACACAGTAACAGTGTGCGCAAGTCCAGTTTAATTTAAAAATGGATCTTTTAAAGTGTGAGCAAATCTCTGACAGAGCCAGGACAGTCTGTCCTATCTTTTGCATCCTTGCTTTGCATTGATTGGGAATGTTTGTTATGTAGTAAGGTAGTAGTAGGCAATTCCATTTTTACTTACACCAGAATATACATGTATTTGGCTTAAGAGATGATGTTTTAGAGGCCTGAATTTTTTTTAAACAATTGTAGAATATTTCAAATATACATAAAAGAAGAGAAACTAGTGCCTAGATTTAATAAGTAGCTAAATTTTGCTGCTTTTGTTTCATCTACTTTCTCTTTTTTCCCCCACCTATTTTTAAAGCAGATTCCAGACAAATCTTTTCACTCCGACATTCTTCAGTAGGCATCTCTTAAAAGACGGCCTTTTTCTTATGTAACCAAAATACCTTTATCACATCTAACAAAATTAACAATTATTCCCTTAGTATCGCTATATTCAGTTTCCCTGATTTTGATTGAAAAATGTCAGCTCACATGTGGGTTGTTCATTCAGAGTCCAAACAAGATCCATATAGCATTTGGTTATTAGGACTCCTCTATAATTAAATGACTTTTCTTTCCCACCAGGTCTATCTATCTCTGTTTTCTCCTCTTTCTTTCTCTCTCTCTCTCTCTCTCTCTCTCTCTCTCTCTCTCTCTTTATTATTAAATCATAGCTGTGTACATTGATATGATCATGGGGCATCACATCTCCCTCTCTCTCTAATGAAGAAACTCAATGAAGAAACTGAGTAAATTTTCCTGTAGACTATCCCCCATTCTGGATTTTTCTGATGCCTTTCCCCTGTCAACATGTTCCTCTACCCTCTAAATTTCCGATGAATTGGAAATTATCTCAAAAAGCTTAGTTATATCCAGGTCCAACTTTGTTTTTGTTGTTGTGGGGGGAGGGCAATACTTCTGGGACTATTCCTTAATAATGCAGCACATCAGCGACCATATGATACCTGTTTGTCACACTCCTATGGATGCTAAAATTGGGCAGTGGCAGCCCAATCTCTCTACTGAGAGTTTTCCATCACCCTTTCTCATGGTTTCATTCATTGCAGACTTTTCTCTGAATCAATTCTATCATTAGTGTTTTAATCAACCACTCCTTCTACATTTATAACTGGCCATTCTCCTACAAGAAGATACGTCCCTCATAAATTAATGGCTTTTTGATTAACCTTAAGCAGTCTATCCTGGAAAGAAGCCTGACGTTTTAAATATGATCTCTTAAATATCTCATTTAATATCCAAAAGTAACTGGTGATACAAAGACCACAGAGTACCTTGAGTACCCATTTTATGTCTGATTTTAAGGACTTTTATAGAATAAATATGTTTCTTATTTGATTTTTGTGAACATTGTCAGTATTGGGATAACTTTACATAGTCATTATGGTGTTGGTCCTATAACAATTGGAGACCCTTTTCCAGTTTTACTTGGTCAAATATGCTACTTTGTGATGAATCGTGGGTGATAAGTAAGAGCATCAAGATACAGTATCTTCATTAAGTCAGCAAGCTGAACACCGTCACCTAAATAGGATAGTAGAAGCGGCAATAAATTTAAATTCAGGAATTTATTTTTATGTAATAATGTTAATGAACAAAACATGAAGAAATAAAACCAAAGTATTTTATTTTTAGATGACATTATTGATTGCCTAGAAAATGTTGAGGCAATCATCTTATTTGTTTAGCTATTGCCAGATACACTGTATCTGAAAAACATACTGTGAAAAGACCCCGCTCAGAATTGTCACAGACAAAAATATGATATTTAGCAATAAACTTAAGGGAGATGTAGACTTTTAAGAAAAAAACATTAATATGTAGTGTGTTTGAAAAAAATTTAAGTTTCAAATGAACTTAAATGGAGAGAAATGGTTTCTGAAATGAGAATATTGGCAAATGATTTAACTAAAAGTAGTTCATATATTTTTAAGTTTACCTATTACCCTCAAAATTCCTGGTGATTTATTTTACTTTATAGTGATTCTATGAGGGGAAGTCTCGCCGTAAGTGACAGGTTTTTAAAGCAACAGTGCCTAAAGCAGTGATGATGATTCAGGGAGAGAGGTGTATCCTTAACACCAGAAGAGACTTTTCTGCCACTTGGAGATTTAAATGTAAATTTTCCTTGAGGCCTTGACTTCATGGTTAGTGAGAGTCTACATGTATGGCCTTCTTCCTATGAATTCCTGTGACTGACTTATTACCTCAGTTTCTCTCCTGCTTGCATGTCACCCTGGTTTCTGCAAGTGAAACCAGACCCTTTATTAGTTTCCAAAATTTAGTGTTTTATGAATTCAGAAATTCTGAGTAATGGTAGCTGTAAGTTATGTATTATATAATACATAAAATATAGATATCAAATTTAGATATCAAGATTCTGTTACAGATGAAAAATGAACATGACAGATTAAGAATATGAAAATATGAATAATAAGGAAAAATATTTGCATCTGCACGCATCACAAAATTACAAATTAAAATAACTCTGAAATACAGTATTTCAATATATTAAAGGGTATAAATTTTTAAAAAAGAAATCTAACATTGGCAAGATAAGCAGTGCTAACAAAACCTTTTGAGCAGTAATGTGGGACTAGGAGGTCTGATGATTAAGTTCATGTGCTCATCCTAGCAAAAAAAATGCTACGTCCCTTCTT
Source organism: Loris lydekkerianus (assembly GCA_963574355.1). Taxonomy (NCBI): domain Eukaryota; kingdom Metazoa; phylum Chordata; class Mammalia; order Primates; family Lorisidae; genus Loris; species Loris lydekkerianus. The sequence continues at coordinate 16,810 of CAUYPK010075257.1, forward strand.
GCTGAAAATCACTATGGTCACCTTTGAAGCACTCCCCTTGGGAAGGTATGCACTGATGCCAGCACGTAGTCTAACCTTCAAAACAATTTTGGAACTCTTTTTCTGGAATGGCCATTAGAGTTGTCATCATATTACCATGATATCCTGAATATCATCAAATGTCTTCCTTTCAATATTTTCTTTATCTTCAGGTAAAGAAAAAGTCATTGGAGGATGAGCTGTGGTGCATTGTTGTGATAAGAGCCACAAGTTGTTGGCCAAAATTTTCAATTAAGATTTTCCTATTCCTCTGTCAGTGTTTTCTTGGTCTGATATGCTTCTCACAGTCAGCCAACAATCTTGATACACAATTCAACAGTTTTTTGTGATGTTTTTGTCCCCGCTGCATGTTACTGACTGCCTTGGCCTCTCTTCATAGTTGATACTTCATCTCCCCTCAGAAAAATGTTTGATCCATTTGTATATGCTGTTTTATTCATGGCATTTTCCCCATAACCATGGACTAACATCTCCCTGATGGCACTTCCATTCCTGTCAAGTTCAACAAGAAATTTACAAATGTTTGTCACTCTAATTCAACCTCTGACATTCTAACACACAAGGTTAATGAATGACATTCAGCAAGACACTACCACATGTTGACAGGAGCACAACTGTGAGACACTCATATACCAAGGTTATGAAACTTTACCACGTTGTTAGTACAGTGCTGTCAATGTAAGTGCATGGTGGCAAGTTCATGAATTTAGTTGTCGGACCTCATATATCCTAAGAATCACAGTAATGTTCAGAAGTTTCATACGAACTTACTAGGAAATATTGTGCTAATTATAAATCATATATATACATATATTCCCAATTTAGTGACTAATTATAGAATAGTAATATGAAATATTTAAATGATTATTTTTGAAGACTTTAGGACATCACTGTCCAAGAGAACTTTCTGGGTTGATGGAAATTATTTGCACTGTCTACTAAGGTTGCCATTGGCCACATGTGACTGCTGCATGACTTGAAATATGGCTAGTGCAACTGAGGAACTGATTTTTAGATTTTATTTAATGTTACTTAAACATATACGTGGGGCTAGTGGACACAGTATTGGACAATGTAGTTCTAGAAATAGGGAGAAATGTTTGTTATTAAGTGAAAATAAAATAGTAAATTTATGTGCATGATTACAAATGTGTAAATACCTAGGTGTACATATGAAAAATGATACTTACAGGTAAAATATTTGTGTTTTGATAGAAGGAAAGAGATGATTTTTTTAATGCTAAATTTTTAAAAGGTCAAGTGACAATGCTGCACTTCAGCACTATGCTGTTGGGTATGGTAGCCACTAGCCTGATTTGGCGTTTTTAATTTAAATTAAGTAAAATTAAAAACTCAGTATCTCAGGTTGTACTAGCTGCATTTCAAATGCATAATAGCCACATATGGGTCAGGTTTACTGTTTGTGATGGTATGGATCCAAACATTTTTGCCATTGCAGAAAGTTCTCTTATATGGTGCTATAGAAGTAAGTGGTAAAATGAATATACTGGAACAAGTCATTGATGATTTATTAGCCAACAGGTTCTGAGGGCACAAATGATTAAAACTGGAAGTTGGATTCAATAAAAAGTGCAAAGGGAGAGTATTGTAAGATTCTACACTTGTAACCTAGATCAGTGCTGCTTAAAGAGTGGGCTGAAAACTGGCACTGGTTTGTGAACCAATCCATTACTAAAGGCTTACTACTCAATTTCTGTACTAGAAACCCTGAAAGCAGGGTGCTAGTTCTGTGTCTTCCAAGCATATCACCTGTCTCGTCTGGTTGAAGAGTAGACCGGTCTTGTGAATGAAGCTGCCTGGGGAGTTTTCTGTAGTGTGAGCTGAGTACAGCCTGATCAGAGCCCAGGAACAGTGGGAAATGAACAGTCCTTTACTGCAGATAGTATGAGAAACAGTCACTGGTCAAGATGCAAGAGAGGACGTAGACGGCTCGGGACAGTTTGTAAGGGACTTACAATGAGTTGTTAGTATGGTTGATACACTTGCAGGTGAAATTAAAAATTTAACACTAAACTTCTGAGTGCAGTAGACTTAGATTTCATCCCTCCTGCTGTCAGAAATGAGGCAGAGTATCCATTATTCACAATATGAATACTTCAAAGTATTTCTAGTCGTTTCCGCCATCCTGGAGCTTGTTTCCTCTTTTCACACTCCTTGGCCTGGGAAATTCTCTCAGGAGCATAATCTTTCCATTTCAGTAAAATAGGCCTTTGTGCCTCTTAAATTCTTTTTGACATATTATTGCATTTAGTTCTTTGTAACTATTTTCATTCCTTCCACCCAAAGTTAATTCAAAGGTTTGCAAGGTGTCAGAAGTAGGAAAACTTTTAAATTAAGTGAGCTTTTGCATACACTTACATTCTTTAGCCTAAAATATCTTCCTTTTTTCACATTTATGACAGATTCCCTGAGACAAGGTATTACATTAAATTATTTGTGAAATAGGGAAAGCTTTTTACTGCTAATAATCAAAGCTTAATCCGTCATTTAAAGCATTATTTTTAGTGATACAGGATAAGCATGAATCCTCAATTTACAACCTGTTTTCTTACTGTGTATTTTTGACTGTACAGTAAATGAGAGCCCATATCCTGGAACGAAATGTACCATACACGTGGTCTAGTTTGCCTTGAGGACTAATTCCACATTCAGTATTTGAGATCAAATGGAATCAAATAGTTTATAAATAGTTGTCTCATTTAATTCTAGTGGCCCCGTGTATTGGATTTTTAAAAAAATACACATCCAGTCCTTTATTAGTCCTTTATTAGTACCGTTAATCTGATATGGACTTCAGTATTGTTTCTCTCAAATTTCTTATTTGTCAATTTGAAAGAGAAAAGGAAAGTACATTAAAGGAAGTACGTATCTGTTTTAATAATAGTCTACACATTAAAGGAAAATAAATAATATTTAACATTTCTTTTTTAAATACTATGTTTTAAAAAATCAAACAAAATTGATACATTTACTTAAAATATTTAAGAAAATCATATAGGTAGAATGCTATCTTCTGATTTCAGTTTAGTATTATGGTAATTATTTACTTAGGCAAAATGATAGATGTAGACAACCATTTTATCCACTGGCTTATATTGATTATTCTATAAAATATGAAAAACAATTAATGGTAATGTATTAGAAGACATGTTACTTTTCATCTTCATTATTAATTTTATACTTGCTATTTAGCAATATATTTTAAAGTACACTGTGTGGTTTTCTGATCTGAAGCATTTCATTATTTTTCAGGAATTTGGATTATAATAATTATTGTTAGCATTTTCTCATAAATAGTTTAATATACTGCATTTTTTGAACATTCTTAACAGTTATTTAATGTTATTAAATATTTATATTGTTAATATTATTTTATATAACACATTTTCAAACTCCTTAGAACCTTTTTAGGCTTCTAATAGTTTTCATTTTATACACATTTCAACCTTGAGAATATTTACTAATGAATTAATATTCTTCCTATTTATTTATCACATTTTTAAGTGCTTACTATGTGCCCAGGACCTACCATATATACTCGAGTATAAGCTGAGTATTTTCGGCACAAAATTTGTGCCGAGTGCAGGTTTTCGTGCACAAATTTTGTGCCGAAAAAACTCGGCTTATGTTAGAGTATATACGGTATTAATATTTAACTCACTACGAATAATCACTGTGTTAAAAAACAAAAACATGGCTAAAATTCTTTTCCTCATAGAGGTTTATATTTTAATAGACTGATTTATACATGATTCTGTGGCATTTGCCACAACTCAAAGGGCTACCTCACTATTAGTTATAGGAAAATGCCCATGTTATTATTTTGAAAATATGAAAAGAGGACAAAGTTTTTGCTAGCTCTCTTTAACTCAATTGCTTTTCATTGAGTTTCGCTGTATTCGTTAATTTTTTAATGGAATTTACAGCTTTGATCATTTGGCAACTAGAATTTTTGCACATTTTTCTCAACTTCCCACCTTCCCAGTGGTAGAGTACAACTAGTCACTTAAGATTTTGAGTTTGAAGAGTAACATTTGAAGCATGCAGTATTTAGGCATGATACTTTTTTGAAATAATATGATTTTTAAAATACTCATGTTTTTACCTGATTCCTTTTTTCAGAACCTCATTAAGTAATATGGAAAGATAAACTTGATTCAAATGGTATGATCTTAGTATAATCATTTACTTTTCTTTCCTCCTTCAGGAAAACCTTAAACTTCCACCACAAGAAGATTATAAAGAGGTCCCTCCTGCACCAAGAAAGATCTGCAGATCTTTTTCAGTGTTCTTGGAGGTATGGGGTCTGAGAACTTGGTCAGTTTGTGTCACCACCTTGTTCTCTAAAGGTAAGCACTGTGTAGTAAGTGCACACTCATGGGCCCAGGCTCCTAACCTACGACTGGTTTTGGAATGCTCCATTGAAAGTTTGAGACCACCAGACAGTATATGGCCCAGGCAGCCACTTGTGGGCAGGGCATCACACACATCCATCAAGAAGTGGTTTTTATTGTTTAGGAGTAAAGCATGTCTTAGGAATGTTTAGATGTTTCTGTTTTATTTTAGTTTTTTTAAAAATACCAAATATGGTCAAGTTTGTTTTCCAGTTTAGTTTACATCAATCAGTCAATAACTTTTGGGTTTAATCTCCTACGGAGAACTCTTCTTCGATATCTTGAGATTTGTATTCAGTAATTTTGAAACAATGACAGTATTTAGGCAGTCTGGTGGCATAATAGCTTAAATCAATATAAGCAGCTTTGAAGAACTACTTCTCATGATCTTTTTGGAGCTGTGCCTTTTCTTGAGGGAAAGTCTCTCAAATCATTTTGTAATTTTTACTAAGCTTCAGAAGGTATGGAAGCATCTTAATCTTTAAAAGATATACTTATATGAGCATAAACTTTCTTATGTCAGATCCTAATTGGAAAAAGATCACTTAAAATGAGTGTTCCCAATTTTACAACTTTTTTCATGTCTTCAGGAATGAAGAATAAATATGTTGATTCCAGTAGAAAAGCCTATGGAAGATAAATAATGTCTCTGTTTTACTTCCAAACTCGTAACAGCAGAAAACCTTATTGTTTACTTGGATATCTTGAAATGTCATTTTTGATATTATTCATTAATATGGAGAAGAACAGGGGCATACTGATTTTGAAAATATAATATTAAAAGTAGGGAAGTATTAGATAAGAAAAACTGGCTCCTATCAGAAGACTAGACGTGTACCAAAACATTACAATTAGAACTTAAAGTGCTGATGAGGAAACTGAATTGTTCCTTTTCATTTTATTCATTTTTTCTTAAAGCTCTTAAAGTGATCTTGGAAACTTTAATTCTCTACAATACCTCTGATACATGATAATTTTTTTTGCCCTACCTCTGATACATGATAAATTTTTTTTGCCTTTTCAAAGCCGTTGTTCTTCCTATGTTTTTATAATAAAAGATGCTAAGGAGAAAATTATCTATGATGAGAAAAAAAATACAACAAACCTTTTGAAAAACTGTGAGAACCAATTTGCTCTTTTGTATGTAAATTGATGCGTTAGACTAGTCTCATTATAACTGCAAGTAACTTTGAAAGATTTAAATCTTCAAAATAGATACAATAGGTTATATTAGAGAAGAAATATGGATTATTGAGCATTTACAAATAAACTCTATGCATATAATTTTCTGAATTCTTATTTGTGAGAACATGTTAAATATCTTAGCCTTTATAACAGCATAGGGATAGAATGGCAAATGTGTTAACTCTTTTGGCAATTTGAGAAAAAACTTTAAACTAAAATTCAAACCTATTGAAATTATAAGGTTGATATGAAGATAACTGGACAGGTTATTATTTCTTACCCAAGCAAAAGTTTATCATAACTGAAAATTTTAATCTGAAAGGTGTCCCCAGCCTGTATCTTTTTAAAAACAAAATTTATCTTCTGGTAGTACATGTTTTAGAAATATACTTCAGAAAAAGAAAAGTTTATATCACTATTCTAGAACCAGTGTTCTAATTTAGTATATAAATAGAATGGAGACCAAGATTTTACCTTCTGTGTCTAGAGTATCAAAAATAAGATCTTGTCCCCAAGGTTCTTATTAATAACTATGCCAACTCAATTCATGTTAGACAACAAAATAAACTGTGGTTATATGATTTTGATATATGTAGGAGTGAAAACCCAACATAGTTGTATTAAAGAATTCTTCCATTGAAGCTAGGATCTTAGAATTTTATTTTATATATACATGCACACATATACCTATTAGTATTTATTTCCTTTTTATAATTATGTAAGAGTGATTTGTCAAAGATCAGGTTTCTGATTTGTCTTTAGTATTTGTATATGCTGTGTTTTGTTTTTGTTTTTATTGCTCATTGCCAGTCCATGCTAATCCTTACTAGAAATTTACTTTCCTTAATATGAGCATGCTCCCTACCTTCTCTGATAGCTGGAGGGAGAAAAGAGTTTACCAATATAGATTTTTTAGAGCTGAGACAAGGAAGCTCTATCCTCACCCTCTTCTTGTAGGCATCTAAACTAGCACTATCAAGTTAAAGAAAAATAATTTAGCCACAAATACAACTATGTATGTAATTTTAAATTTTCTAGTAGTCACATTAAGAAACTAAAAAGAAACAACCAATATTAGTTGTAATTTTATTTAACTGAGTATGTCCAAAATATTTTAACATAAAATTTATGAGCATAAAAATTTAAGAGACATATTACTTTTTTCATCCTAAACATTCTGGTGTGTATTTTACACTCAGCATATGTTGTACTGGACTAGCCACAGTTCAAGCGCTCAATAGTCACATGTGGCTAGAAGCTACTGTATTCCACGGTACAAATCTACTAGACTAAGATTGGTATTTCCGTTTTTTTCAATCCATGCCAAAGTCCATTGGATAACCTTGTGAGCTCCTCTGGTTTAGAGTTTCCAAGTTGAGCAGAAGAGAAAACCAAAACAAAGCAGCATACCCAGTTTAATTCAAATGTCAGGTAAAAGAACATATAGTATAATTATATCTCATGCTACATTTGGGACATACTTATTTTAAAAAAATTGTTAATCTGAAATCAAATTTAACTTTATTTTATCTGGCAACCTGGTTCTGGTTTAACTTGAGAAGACATGATCAGGCTACCTACAAACTTGTAGGATTAGAAAACAGAAAATCTATGAAAGATTATGATAACCCTCTAAAATTCATCATGTAAACAAGGAACTAAACATACCTCATTTCTTCCTAATTATGTAGGATTTTTAAGACAGAAGGGGGCTTGTGTGGCAGGAACTCAGTCCTTAAATATTTAAACATTTTAAATCTAATTTATTACATTAAGCTATAAAGTTTATGAAGTTTTATGAATTTAATAATTAGTTACTTGAGTTTATGAAATACAAATTATCTAACAGCACGTTCCTAGTACCACATCATAAGAAAACCAATTCACCTTTGGTAGTAATCTCAGCAGTTTTCAGAGTCTTGGCCATTTCAAGCACTGGTTTGCACTGGTTTCCACTGAAGTTGTCATATAACTCTCACGTTGTCAAGCATTCATGCAAAATATTAAGTTGCTGAATGCCAGGATAAGGCTTACTTTACAGGTATTTAAAATGTACTTGTAATTCTTTGTTCTGGTGTTGACATTGGGGTCCTGACCCAGTTAACAATCCAGTCAGATCTTTCATTTTTCCTAAGGGCATTTTTGACAGAGGAACAGCTTGCCATTTTTATTCTTTAACATTTTTAGAGTATTAATTTTAGTACATTTTGAAACATATAACAACCTCCTTAGTAGTGTAGATCTACCCCCATTATGCTTTATAGTAGAGACCATTCATGTTCTCCAAGGACAGTAAATAAACCAGCTCTCCACTCCCTCTCAGGGGAACGCTTACATTTATGAAGGAAATGACTCTAGGTGACAGGTCTGCATCATTACGAACCAGGCAGATAGATACCAACTGCCAGTGTGGTGTGGCAGTGTAGCAGTTCAGAGCTTAAGCTATGGAGCATTCCAAATCCATTCACACTTAGGAGAATGTACTCAAGAGTGTGGGTATGTTTATAATTACTGCGTTTCCTTCAGAGAACAAGAATTACAGGTAAGGTTTTTTTGTTTTTTTTTTTAAGAGATCCAATAATTACTTTTAAATAAGAAATTTGAGGATTTAAAATATTGCCCTTCCCCCAGTCAGTCACATATAAGGTCTCAAATATAGCTTTCATTATATAATATGAAATTTCTCACTCTAAGAAACTGAAGCTGGTGGTGGTGGTGAGGTTGGGTGAAGACAACTTATTGTCATTTGAAAGCTGTGAATGTCACACATTTTCATGTCTAGAAATATCCTAGGTTTATGTAAGAATCCTATTTTGCCTCACTCCTAATGTCTTAGGTATGAATTATTTTGTCAAATTAACACCTACTTCTATATATAAGTGAGGTGTTCAATCTTTCCTAACCAGTGTCTTTAACAGCGATGAGTCAATTAATGAGTTGTGTTTGGGTTTTCGCTTTTATTCTCAACACTGTCTCCCTTTTGTTTAAAGGTTTATTTCTGAAGCCACAATTTAAAGCTACAAAAGACCTTAAATATAGTATAGTGCCCTTTTTTCCCCAAAGATTCTTAGATGAGCTTCAGAGGGCCAGTGAATCTCCTGAAGTTATAATTATATTTTGTATGTATGTGTTTTTGCTGGGGAGAATGCCCATAATTTTTATCATATTCTCGAAGGATTTTGCAACAAAAACTTTGATCAACAACCACTGATTTAGTCTAATGTGATCATTTTACTGATTAAGCAACCAAGGTTCAAATAATTTAAGTAACTCACCTTTGTTGATTTGACATTTAGTATTTGCGAAAATTGAAATTTATTGCTTAAAAACGTCATAATTATTTTTAGAAGCAAAGAGCTTTTAATGTCAATTAGTTTAACTCGCTAATACCATCCTACAAGGGAGCAGTTAGTTTACTAATAGTTTCTCCTATTCTATTACAATTTATGTAATAGTTATGTTTTTTCTTTGCTTCCTTTGGACATTATCACTGAAGGTGACTATCACTCATGCTCTTCTGCCTTTATAAAAGGTGACCAGATTTTGCTTTTATCCAGGCATAACAGGAATGCCATTTGATAGGCCTTATATGCTATTTCCCTTGGGAAATGCTAAGAAAAAGTTATATTTTTACTTTTTACTCATCAAACTATTTTTCATTTAATTTAGAAAATCTTATTAGGAACATTTTTAAATATTTGTAAATAGATCTTTTAAAGTTAAGATAGACAAATATGAAATATTATGCCTTTTATTGAAAGAAATTGAAACAATTAATTGATCTACTCATTTAATTCAGTGATGGAGCCTTGGTTTTCATGATAGCAAAAGTAATTCAACCATATATTGACCAAATTAATGTATGATTAATTTTATTTCAGAATTCTGTTATCATAGCTTACTGTCTAAAATAGAACTTTCAGATAAATTTAAGAATCATTAAAAGTGACTTATTCCTTTGCCTGTAGAATGTATGCATAGCTTGCATCTTTCTGTTGTCTCAACAGCTTTGAAATCTTACTTCCTTAAGTACACAAATCAAAAACTTAACCATTTCATCATTTTTGCTAGAGTCCTTAGACTTTGGAACTTTGCCACAAGTAACTGCCTTGTCCTTGTATAGGAAATAAATAAGTGTATCGAACCAGTCATCAAATATATAGATAACTGTGAGAATGGAGTGGTAAACAGAATACATATTTCCTTCACTTCCAGAACTTAGAGTCTGTTAAAGATGAGTGAGTGATGGAGGGGACACAGAGGGGATCACTAACCCAATGTGGGATCAGAGAAGAAAACTACAATCCATTTCAGATTGCAGAAATGAAATTTAACTGAGCCCGAGGCACAGGAGAGGTTAGTAAAACACAATGGGAAGGCAGGATAATTCTCTGAGGGGAGAGCACAGCAGACGTGAAAGCCCAGGAGGAAGAAAGAAAGAAAGAAAGGTGCGTTTAAGACAGGAGACTGAAAGAGAAGGAAAGACGAGACTGCACAGCGAAATGTCTTGCAGTTCAGTGTTAGATATTTGGCTTTGGAGCTTTAGCTTAAAAGCAGTGGGGAGATCATGAGATTTATAGTATTTCTAAAACTTTTTATTAAAGCCTCATACATATCTATAACATTGAGCATAAATCAAGTATGTAGCCCCAAAGCTCTGAATTTTCACAAGCTGAACACAACTGCATAACCGCACATCGACAAAGGAACAGAACATTAACAGCATCCCCAAAGTTACCCTTCATCTCTTCTTTCATTCGGTCCCATCCCCTACCCAGAAGTGAGACTCCTGTCTGACTTCCGACTACCTTTCCTATGTGGTACTGTATATAAATAGCAGCAGAAGGCATATGAGGTTCTAAGAGGTTCACAAAGTTGTCCTAGAAAAAGTGCTACATAGTTCATCGCCAAATGTCACTGTGGTCACCTTCGAAGTAGTCCCCTTGGGAAGCTGTGCACTGGTGCCAGTGCCCAGTCCACCCTTCAAAGTACTTTTTCCAGGATGTGTTCATGAATTTAATTATCGGGGTAGCCTGGGGAGAGCCCTGAGCAGCAGAGGAGCAGGACTGCAAGCCCTGACCTTAAAGGGACGGGATGCCAAAGGAATGGGGTAGAAATTTTACACTTTACAGTGTTGTCTGGGACTGGCTGTACCCTTAGAAAATTTTATGTGAAGATGAATGATGAAAGTATAGCACTGAGTGGAAAAAATGCCTAAGACATAGTGAAATATTAAGTAGACTTAGCAGTTTACCCAGTGTACACCAGTCAGTTACGAGTCGATGCTATATTTAGACCACAAAATTTGAACGAAAATCAAGGCAGTTTATTCTGATCCCATCATGTCCTTGGTAATCATGATCATAGTCTTCAGTCTTTGAGGTTTTATCTAGCTGCGGGCTTTGTTACTTATCAGATAGCTCAGTTTCATTTCATTGAGTTGTTGTTCCTTTCAAATTTCTTGCCTCTAATTGAAGTTTGCGTCAGACAACCAACCAGTATTTTCAGAAGCCATTAAAGTTAATTTATTTATGTAATAATTATTTGTGAAATATAACTCATATTTATAGTAGTACTACAGCTTAAGATGATGTGATACTCTCTATCACTGGCATAATAAATATAACCAAGTTACTCAATATACAGAAATAGTGTGATAATATAAAATGTGGTAGGATTAACTGCATGGTGTTGAAAAAGCAGCGAAGGAATTCAGGGAAAAATTACGGGCTGTGGTATCAAAAAATAGTGGAAGTGGTAGAATTGAATTTGGGTCTTGATTGATAGGTAGGATTTGAATAGGTACAGCAAGAACACTGCAGACGAGGTTAATATCTGATGGGAACAGGTGTAAAAATAAATACAGCATATATTGGCAGAGTGAAAAACTGGCCAGACTATAGCAGAAATCACAAGCTGGTAGGAGGAGAGAGAGAAAAGTTTCGTTAAGGTTTCACCAAGTCGTGTAAAGCCTTGACTCAAAAATTCACCAATCATAAGATCATGGATTAATGTCTTGATTTTTAGATTATCTTAAATAAAATTTTGTTTTATTTGCCATCATGTTGTAATTATATCAATTTTTATCTTTTTAAAACTTGATGTGAAATTACATAAAGAAGCAAAGTGACTACGTTTTTAAGTTAAGAGCATCTTCACCTGGGAATCATGGATAGGCTTCAGGGAGTCTGGATCTCTCTAAAATTAAAACAAAAATTTGGATGTGTATCTTTCTGTGGAGGAAAGGTCCATTGCGTTTATCAGAGTCTTAAAGGATCTAACAGTCTAGAAGAAGTTAATAAGATCTAGCTCTAACTCTCCTAACTGAAAACATTTTGAATCTAACTTCTTTGGGGATTGTTTTAAATGTAGAAAATTAAAATAGGGAAGTTAAAACACAGTAAATGTTAGAGTGCCTTCTGATTCCCTCATTATTTACTGGTACAATATTTAAGAGATAATCCTGAAAAGTTTATCACTTTGGTTGGTTACGTAGCCAGAGAAAGTGGCTTTAGAAAACAAAAGAAATCGGGTCAGTGACTTACAAAAAGGACAACTAAATTGCTTTTTCAATACAGGCTTATTTCTAATTATGCTATTTCAAGTAGAAGTTTCTTCCTATTTTTGGACATAGACCTTCTTTCTATAAAATATAAAGCATTTTAAATAAATATCCGACTTTAATCCTGTAATCTGATTCACCATGATCATGTTTAATCTTTTGTACAACTGTTTAAAGCAGAAGTGGATAAATTATAGATCGTGGGCCAAATCCAGGCCTTGACCTATTTTTGTATGGCCTAGAACCTAAAAATTATATTTCACATTTTAAAATTGTTTAAGAAAAGGATTCTGAAGCATTAGGATTGTAAATCAAGAAGAAGAATATACAACAATCAATTATATACTATATTCTTAAAGACTAGAGTATTTACTAGCTGGCCCTTAGTATGGGTTTTGTTTTGTTTTGTTTTTTTCCAACCCTTGGTTTAAAGTAGTTCAGGTTTTTCTTGTTTGGCTTTTTTAATTGTTGTTTGTTTGTTTGTTTGAGACAGAGTCTCACTTTGTTGTCCTCAGTAGAGTACTGTATCATCACAGCTCACAGCAACCTCTTGCCTTAGCCTCCCAAGTAGCTGGGACTACAGGTGCCCGCCACGATGCCCAGCTATTTTTTTTTTTGTAGTTGTCATTGTTGTTTAGCAGGCCTGGGCCCCATTTGAGACCTTCAGCCTCAATTTATGTGAGCTACAGGTGTTGAGCCTTGTTCACTTTTTAATCTCTCCTAAATACTTAACGTTTTTCTACAAGTAAATGTATTCCTTGTAAATATGTAAAATCGAGTAGGTAAGGTGACACTTTTCTGCACTGAATTTTCAGCTAATAGTTTAGCATTCTAGAGTTGAAAGTATATGAAAAAATATTCAATTGATTCATTTCAAGGAATTATGTGACTATAAAAGATTTTGTTCCTCATAAATATATTATGTAGTAACCACAATTCAGATCAGTTGGAAAATATTAAAATATAATATTTTGCTTTTGAAGATACCACTTATTTTAAGTAGATTATACAAAAGCAAAATAAAACATACATTTAATTTACAATGTATTGGGCAGGGCATTTGGTAAAAGTAATATTACTCATTGGTTTATTCAACATTTATACTTATTTTTGTAATAATTAAATATTTATCGGATTATTTTTATTATTAATATATGAAATACTATGATTGTAACTTTGGATAAATATTGAAATATGTTTTAATGGAGGGTTATATGTCATAATTAATGAATCTCAAACAAATTGGACAATTCTGCCTTCTCTCTCATGTATCATTATTCTCTCACTCTTGGATCTTTTCACCAACATACAAATAATAATGCAGGTTTTTTCCTCTCATCTTAAAAACATTCTTGTTCCCAGTTCTTCCTCTAGTTAGGTGGTTCTCAACCTTCCTAATGCCGCGGCCCTTTAACACAGTCCCTGTGGGTCGCAACCCACCGGTTGAAAACCGCTGCTCTAGTTGCTGCCCCGTGTCCCTGTTCCCATTTATAGCTGAGATACATAGTTGTCTGTGCTGTCTGAATTCCGTTTCTGTAACCCCTGCCGCTCCACCAAAACTACTGTGATTAATGACTCCCAACCTGCCAGGTCAAATGGTCCATGCTCCATCCTCCTCTCATTGACCTGACCAGCAGCATTTGACACTTTCCTTGTTTGCCTTTGAGGTACTGTACTATGTACTACATACTTCTGGATGCTACTTTTTCATTCTCTTCTGCTGATTCCATCTTGCTTCCCCTACATCTAAACTGGCAGTGCGCTAGCGTTTGGAATTTGGACCTTTGGGGTTTTTAGAGGTGGGGATCTCCCTATATGGCCCAGGCTGGAGTGCAGTTGTAATCATCACAGTGCACTATAGCCTTGATCTCCTGGGCTCAAGGGGTCCTCCTGCCTAAGCCTCCTGAGTAGCTGGGAGTACAGGGACACACCACCATGCCTGCCTGGACCTTTCTTAATTCACATTCACTTCCTCGTGATCTCGTCTAGTACCATGGCTGTAGATGTCCATCCTTTTGCTGATGAGCAGAACTCCTTTAGTCTTAGAATGTAATATAAACAGAATTCCTTATCTTCCCTTCCCTGCATACCAAAACCTCCTCCTCCAATTTTTCCCATCTAAGTAAATAGTAACTAGTCTTTTTGTTCAGCCTTGGAGTCATTCTTGATGTCCATTCTAGCATGTCATTCTACATATGATAATTCTTCGCATCTCTGTTACTAAAAAATTCTCATCTCTACCCTTAAAAGATGTTTAAAGATCCAGTCATGCTCGCTATCTGCACTTCTACAGCCCTGGTCCAGGTCACCTGTATGTCTCACCTATATTATTGCAGAAGCCTCGTACAGTTGATCTTCCTGCTTCTGTCCTTGACTTGCTTTGGTCCATTCTTAATACTGAAGGTAAAGCAAATATGTTAGAATATAAGCCATATTATGTCACTCCATGGGTGAAAATCTTTCTTCAACTTATTTCAACCAGAGTACAAGCCACAGTCCTTAACATTAGTCTGCCAGGGCTTACACATTGTGCTGTTCCTTATCCCCAGTGCTCAGCCACCAACCCTTTGCTGTAGTCATACGTATTACTTCTTGGAATATGCCAGCTAAGTTCTTGCCTTAGGAGCTTTCTCACTGGCTGTCCTCTCTGCCTGTAACGCTCTCTTCCCGTGTATCTACATGATGCATTCCCTCCTCTCCTTGAGGTTTTTATTCTAATATCCATTCAGCTTGGATGGATATTAGAATATCCAGAAATTACAAATTTCCCTGCCACTCCAATTCTCCCTCCTGCTTTATGTTTCTTTTCTTGTAGGATCTGTTACCATCTACTATTCCATATATTTTACCCATCTTTCCCATTTATTTTCTGCTGCCTCCTACTAGAATATAAAGACAAGGTTTTACCCCTTGCTCTGTCCTCAGCACACATAGAAGTATAATGTTTAGCCCATGTTATACACTGGATTAATACTGGGTGAATAAATGATTGAATGTGTTTTTTTTTAAAAATAGCCAACATAGAAAATTTTTAAATAGGTTAGGATTTTGAGAGTTCCTAGATTATTTAATAAGCACTAAAATATTTTGGTAAACCACATGGCATGGAACTAGAGACATCAGAAATATTACTGTGTATATTGGTATTATAACATGTGGAACTTGCTTTTTGCACAGCTCTCTGGTTTTGACCATTTACTTACTCAATTTTGTTAAGTGATACTCAAATATTATTTGAACTTAAATATGATTACTATTAATATTTGAGTATGCTATATTGTAGATGTTTTTTAAAAGAACACTTTGTCATTAAAAGTTTATCAGTTACTTATTACAGTAGTAAGGAACATTTTTTCAAAAACTATAATTTAGATTTATAGAAGAGTTCCAAAAGTATAGAGAGTGTACCCTTTAGGATACTTGCTTAATGTTTTTGTAAGTTTATAAGCTTCAAAAGCATGAAAGACTTACTAATTCAGCCTACCAGTATAGCTTGTGTAAGATGATGGCTTTTTAAAATTTAAAATAACCACCATAAACTCCCAAATAATTATTTTAAAATTTCTGTATTAATTTTCTGTCTTGACTACATGCAAAACTATTTTAAATAATTGTAGGTATATACATTTTATTGTGTTTCTTAATTTTGACTTTGTCATTTCATTCTGCATTTTATACATGTTACTTTTTAAATGACTAATAGTAGATTATCTTACTGATATATCATTATTAATAAATTGTTCTCTTCCTATTGGACAACTTAAGGTTGTTTGTTTTGATTTACTTTCATTAATAATATAAAGATAATATCTTTGTAGATACACCTTTTTGCATTTACCAGGATTGTTTCCATATGTTAAATTAGCCACATGAGATTGGGTAAGAGTTTCGGGGGTATAGCGATCATGGAGTTGGAGCACAGCACCTGCAAAACTTTGTCAGTGAAACATTTTTTAAAAGACAGGAACCTAATAACAGTTTTTGCACAGTTTTACAGATGTTAAATTATTAAGGAATACATAACTACTGTATACTATAATAAATATGGCACTTTACAGTGAATAAAACCTGAAGTTTGCTTTTGGAAAGGGGTGCCTGGCTGTGGTCTAGGAGTTGTTGTGAAGTAGTGGAAAGAGGATTATCTGAAGTCAGAAGAAAAGTTGCGCATTGTATGTGGTTCATAATGCAGGTGCAGAGAAGTGGGGTGGCCGCGAACGTGTGCCCGTGAGCATTTCGTTTATTCTTGTGTGACTTGGTTAGGCTGGCTACAGTTTTATGTATTCATCTGTAAATGATGGGTTTTTTGCAGATAAATTTGTGCATAAGAAGTGCTGACATTTTATTTTATGCTGGCATTGTCTCTGTTAGGCCAATTGCATTGAAACAAATTTGTATTTTCAGTATAAACGTTGGAACAGATTGTACTAATTTGTTATCCTACCAGTTTCACTGTAATTTTAACATCATACTAGATTTATAAGCTTTTATATGGAAATTTTTCTGATGTATTTTTAATCAAGCACCTTCAGAATATACAGATCTAACTCCAATTATGATAGGCACTGGAGATGTTATTTTAAAATAATAACAAAGTTGGGTCAATTGTACAGAGATAAGAAAAAATAGAGATACCTATATACTCGAGTATAAGCCGAGTTTTTTCGGCACAAAATTTGTGCGGAGTTCGGGTTTTTGTGCCGGAAAAACCTCGGCTTATACTCGAGTATATACGGTAAGTTTTTTCTAAGTGTGACTGAAGCCAAAATAGAGGTTAGAGAAAATGTTAAGATGAAAAAACAACAACAAAAAAAGAAAAACGGAAAACTTGGAAAGGTAGCTGGTGCCTAGGTGGTGCAGTGCCTTGATACCAAGAGTCATTTTTTATTTTGTTTTTTTTTATTATTACTAAATCATAGCTGTGTACATTAATGCGATCATGGGGCACCATACACTGGTTTTATAGACCATTTGACTCATTTTCATCACACTGGTTAACATAGCCTTCCTGGCATTTTCTTAGTTATTGTGTTAAGACATTTATAATCTACATTTACTAAGTTTCACGTGTACCCTTGTTTGTAAGATGCACCACAGGTGTAATCCCACCAATCACCCTCCCTCCGCCCATTCTCCCCCCCTTTCCCCCTATTCTTAGGTTGTAACTGGGTTATAGCCTTCATATGAAAGCCATAATTTAGTTTCATAGTAGGGCTGAGTACATTGGATACTTTTTCTTCCATTCTTGAGATACTTTACTAAGAAGAATATGTACCAACTCCATCCATGTAAACATAAAAGAGGTAAAGTCTCCATCTTTCTTTAAGGCTGCATAATATTCCATGGTGTACATATACCACAAGTTATGAATCCATTCGTGGGTTGATGGGCACTTGGGCTTTTTCCATGATTTAGCAATTATGAATAGGGCTGCAGTAAACATTCTGGTAAATATATCTTTGTCATGATGTGATTTTTGGTCTTCTGGGTATATACCTAGTAGAGGTTATAGGATTGAATGGCAGATCTATTTTTAGATCTCTAAGTGTTCTCAAGAGTGTGTGTGTTTAAACAGGAGAAGTGGAAGACTAGAAGAGGTAGAAAGGCCAACGAAGAGCACAGGCTGAAGAAGTCGGTTTAGTTGCCATCCAGTGTGGTGGCAATGAGAACGAAAAAGAGCATGAATGTGAGAGAGGTTTTGTGAGATGTAGATTTGCTGTCCTATTAAATGATAAAGAAGATGTAAAATAAATGTCTGTCCAAGATTGCTCCAAAGTGTTATTGTGAGTGGCTGAAGAATAGGGATCCTAGAAAAAGAACAGATGATCAAGAAGAGCTGTGTGCGTCAGAGGAGAGGTATTCTTGAAATGATGGCGCCTGACTGAGCGGCTGTGGCCCTGGGCTGAGCATTCAGGAGTTTGATGAATGCCTGGAGGGACCCTGCACGCCACTTACTTCTCCAGCTTTCAGTTTTCTCACTTGTCAAATAAGTGTTGGGCTACTAGATGATTGCTGAAGTGTTTCCCAACTGAAACATTACCAGGTCTTTTGTTGTATTTGAACTCTGTTACTCTTACTGCATGATTCCTTTCTAATGACTTTTCATAAAGATTTTAGTTTATAATGAAATGGGGATAAAAAGATCTATCTTGAATCTATTGAATATTAAACTTTCTTCTTAACTTGGCACAGGAAGTACCAAAATTGCCATCTCATCTCACTTAATCTTGCTCTTGTAGATCAAAATTGAGAGCAAGGAGAATTGGATGTCTGAGACCAAACTTTGAAAAAGCATCCTGGAATTTTTAAAAATTCATACTTTTGGAGTTTTCATGGTTTTTAGCTATCAATAAGAAATTCAATGGTTTTCATGGTTATTGGCTATCAATAAGAAATTCTTTAATAAATTATTTCAAAAGAAATTAATGTAATACAAATACATTATGAAGTGTGTCTGTGTGTGTAGAATAAACATAGTCTAGAGAGACAATATCATATACAGGAAAAGTACACACTTTGGAATTACACAAAGATTGGATTCAATATCAATTTTACTACTCTGCTGGCTGTGTAGCCTTAGGCAAACAAATAAAAAGCTTGGTTTTGGAGGATGATTTTGTTTCTTTCTATGTAAAATGGAAATAGTAATAACACGTATTAAGTTGCAGAATTGTAGTAGGAATAGGGAGAATGCTTGTAAAGAACTAAGTATACAATGAAACAACCTTTATCAGTATGAGGTAACACTTATTGTTGTAGTATGCACTCTTAGTAAATACTTCTTCAAAATTTTACCTGCGTTAATACTTATTCTGTATCCCCTTCCTGTAATTAGAGTTGCGTGTGTGTGTGTGTGTGTGTGTGTGTGTGTGTGTGTGTGATGATGGGATCTCTAATATTACTTTGCAGCAGCTGAAATGATTTGACAGAACTAAAGAATTATTTTTAAAATGCTCATCCTGTGGCTAGGCATGATGGCTCATGCCTTTCATCCCAGCAGTTTGGGAGGCTGAGGAGGGAGGATCATTTGAGGTCAGTTTCAGACTAGCCTAGACTACAGTGAGACTCGGTTTAAAAATTTTGTTTAATTATCCAGATGTGGTGGTGTGTGCCTACAATCCTAGAAACTCCACAGGATGAGAGGCAGGAGGATTGCTTGAGCCTCAGGTTTGAGATTACAGTGAAGTCTGATCATGCCTCTGTACTCTATCTGATCTGGGCAACAGAGCAAGACCCCGTCTCTAAAATAATAATAGTAACGATAATCCTAAAGTTTTCAGCATATCCAATTCTCAAATGGACTAATGATAATTTTTTTATTGTTTCGGGTTCATTGAGTATACAAAGAATTAGGATAATGATAATCTTTAAAGAGATGTTTCTTCCATATAAGTGCCTGTCGTGAGCTGCTACTTATAAGAACTCTTGTTATATTAAGACAACAGTCCAAATAAATCACTGAAATATACTTTTTAGGAAGTTTAAGTCATAAAATGCAAAAAAAAAAAAAATTGTGATATGAATCAGGAAAGCTGGCTGTTTTCTCCTTAAAGATTAGTGGTTACATTTTATTTTACAATGTTCATAGCAGTGTATTGCCACACTGTATGCAGATTTATTACTTTCTCATTTCAAACCCAAAAGAAGAGCCCTGAGTATTTAACTGGCGAAAGATTGCTGTGACTCTCAATGACCTCCTTTCAGAATTTTATTTTTTAGGGATATAAAGAAAGTTAATATGTTTCATTGGCTTGATTTATATTTTTTAAAGTAGACCTAGAACGTTCTGTATTCAGAAACATGGAGGAAGGAAAACTCACGAGTGAAGGTATAGTGACCGTGTAGTTTCAAAACTAAGAAGAAAAGATGGATGAAAACAACTTTATGGTTTATAATAATAAAGCTGTTAAACAGGAAGGCAAAATAGGAAAAGTTGAAAAAAACAGAAGAAAATTTTTTAAACCTAGTACTTTTCACATACGTTTTATGACAAGAACAGAAAGATTTGTTCGTGAGAAAAGATATATTGAGTAATAAAAAACTGTAAAGATGCAAATATTAAGGCCAAATGGTATGCTATCAGAAGACTTATTTTGTGCTGGATTGATTCACACTGAAGTAGGATAGCTGGGTTTTCAGATTGATGACTTTCCTTCCAGTGTCCTTAAGGAACAGACATAATTGCTTTTTCTCTTTTATGTTGCATTCCTGAATTTCGTACCTGGTAAGAGCTCATTAGGTGTTGTGCACTTATTATGATTTCTCAATTTGTGATAGATATTCTGAAGTTGCTTCTTAAGCATTTTTGGCATTTCTTTGTTGTTCAATTCCCTAAGTTGTTGTTTACCAAGACATTACCTTCAACCATAATTGTTCCTCATATGGCTTGATTACATTATTGCTAACAAGAGTAGGTTTTGTGTATTTGTAAAATTGATTTCTTGTGTCTTCTGAGCTTCACTTAAATTATTCAGTTTGTCTAGGGATACTTTATCAATTAAAAAAATAAGTGAAATTTGGACAATTTTATTCCAAAGACCCCCATGATACATTTTGAAAACATAATAAGTTACTGCTTTTTAAAATGTATCTGTATCAGAATCACCTGGAGGACTTATTAAAATAAAGATGGATGAACCATTTTCTCATTGTTTCTCATTCAGTAGGTTGGGTTGGGCCCCTAGAATGGGCAAAAAATGTCTAACAAGTTCCCAGGTGGTGCTGATGTTGTTCCAAGAACCATGTTTTGAGAACCACTAAACTTAACTAATAACAGAGTAAGCTTTACTTTACCCACACACACAATTAAAAGTTAGTAATGTTTGAATTGGATATATTAACAGTAATTTGGTAACTCTTTGTACCTGGTTATACCATAAAGACCAATGATGACCTCGTCATAGGTAGTTAGAACTAATTTTCTTCTTTTATTTAAACACCAAATTGCTCCTTTGTTTAGAGAATAATTACTTGTGTAAGATTAAAATGGCTTTCTCTTCTTTTTCTTCCATTTAAAAATAGGATTTCAGAGACTGGTACATTAAAGAATCACTTTTAAAAGTAAGAATCTTCAGGTTATCTATTAGATCTGACATAGTAATAGAATCAACATTCTGTAGATTTTTGGTTATACTGTATTCTTTCTTCTTTCTTTTTTTTCTTTGCCTTTTTTTTTTTTTTTTTTTTTTTTTTTTTGTTGTTGAGACAGAGTCTCACTTGGTCACCCTGGTAGAGTTCTGTGTTGTCTTATCTCACGGCAACCTCAGACTCTTGGGTTTAAGTGATCCTCTTGCCTCAGCCTCTCAAGTAGCTGGGACTACAGGCACCCACCACAATACCTGGCAATTTTTTTTTTTTTTTTTTTTTTTTTTTTTAGAGACTGTGTCTTACTCTTGCTCAGACTAACCACCCACCTCAGCCTCCCAAGTGCTAAGATTATAGGTGTGAGCCACAGTGCATCCTTTTAAAAATACCTTATATTGTGGATATTAGAGATGGTTTTCTAGTATGTTATTTAAATTATATATTCAGTTTTTCTTCTACAAAATTTATTTTAATTTAAAAAATAAACATTTCAAATATTTTAAAACTTGACACTTGTTAACATCTCTCATATTTTTACTTCAAATAAAAATAGTTTGATAATGCTCATGACACGATAGAACTGTCACAAAATTGCAGAATTTCAGAGATTATATTTTATTTCTAAAATAATAAAAATGCCTTTTAAAATATATGCAGAAGGAAAATTGCTGCTGAAAACTAACACAGTCTTTAAGGAATAAGCTTATGTATGTGTTGACCATGAACAAACTAGCTTTTATTAACGGTCTTAATTTTTTACTAAGTTCTAAAAGTTTCAATATATTATCCTTTTGGACATGTATTTTATTTTATTTTTATTTATTTATTTATTTATTTTTGGAGACCAAGTCTCAAGCTGTCACCCTGGGTAGAATGCCGTGGCATCATAGCTTATGACAACCTCCAACTTGGGCTCAAGTGATCCTCTTGCCTCAGTTTTTCTATTTTTTAGTATAGATGGGGTCTTGCTTTTGCTCAGGCTGGTCTCAAACTCCTCATAAGCTCAAGCAATCTACCCACCTCGTGGCCTCCCCGAGTGGTAGAATTATAGGCCTGAGCCACCATGCCTTGCCCCTTTTGGATATTTAAAAAGAGTAAATCACATTTCTTTTTAAAGCAGAAATAATGTACTTATTAAATTCATTTTATGATTGCTGTTATATTTAAAAATTACCTCTTAATATAATTCTTGTCTGAGTATTGTGTACCCTTCCTTTTCCACAGCCTTTTTGTTTTTTACCCTTAAAGTCTGTGTTCTGTTACAGTGATGCTTTGTCTTACTTGTTTCAGAAAGAACAAATGATTAATTGTTAATAATAAATTCAGGCTTTTGCTTACCTGCCTTTATACATTTGTTCCTTGCTTATACATAGCACTTGTCTGTGCAAGTATTAATTTACTAAAAACTTAACCAACTTTCTGGTCTTGAAGTCATTTAAAAATATCTCATTAACTAACTTGGATGGTTTGGTTAAAAGCAAAATGTATACTTGAGAGGGTTTGTTTCTACTTTAACTGGAAAATTATTAATATGTTTGGACAAACTTTAACATTGCTTACTTTCACATATTAATTATTTTGTATAGTTTTCTAGTAAGTAAACTTTTATGCATTTATTAACAATATATCCTATTCTTATTCTGAGAAGACTAGGTTACAATTAAAATAGCTCAAAGATCATTGGAGGTATTGCGTTAAACTGTGAGCCTTGACTTTTATCTCATTCAAACTGCATCTCTTTTATTTTTTTTTCAATCTGAAGATAGTAGCTGGATCAGAGCACAAACGTAAGCCATGTGGTGGCTAAGATCTAGGTGAAGGCAGAGATGGATGACTTCAGAGGAAATGAGTACGTATTTGACAGGTGAACAGGTGAAACAGAGTCAAGGTCACAGAAGGAAAAGAACAAGCCAGCTTTATGTATGTGCAGCCTCTGTAGTCACGCAGGGTCCAGATCTCTGAAGGGTCCTGTATATGTTTAATACTCTGCTGTTGCCATTTTTTTTTTTTTTTTTTTTTTTGCAGTTTTTGGCCAGGGCTGGGTTTGAACCCGCCACCTCCAGCATATAGGGCCGGCTCCCTACTCCTTTGAGCCACAGGCACCGCCCCATTTTAACACTTTTAATAATTTTCACATGAGAGCCCTGCATTTTCATTTTGCACTGAGTCCCACAAATTATGTAGCCTATTCTGCAATAGAGAAATAATAAAAAAACATCATGTGAGAGTTAACTTACCTTTTATTCTAATAAACTATGGAGTAGTGGGTGAGGGAAGAAATATCCTGAGTTCATAAGGGTACTTTGCAAACTCAAGTGAGCCAGTATAAGATTATTTTTTGAAAATTTTTAATTCTGTTTCACAAATTCTAGCTGGACTTTATTGTTTAGACTACATTATATAGAATAAGACCTTTTTTAAGAGCAAAATTGTAAAAACGGTACGTATGGGGAGGAAAATTGACAGTGCTACTCATTTCTCTGCAGATTTCATAAAGTATGTACCACTTTTATAAAACATATTATTTCCCCCTCTTTTTACACATTTAGTAGGAAATATTAGTTTTTGACTATAAAATGACTTCACTTACTGGAATTCCTGTCTTGAACTTGATAAAATACATTTCTTTAAGACCCCTTCTTATAGAATTCTAAGGACTCATTGAGTTTTAGATTTCTTTGGTTTCAGACCAAACTATAATAGCCTATTAGATAGTTTCTCCTGGGTTTGTAAAGAATACCAAAAGAGAAAGTTCAGAGAGAATTAAGGCTGAAGGCTTAAGCAAGGAGTATGGCTTTCAGCCTAGTGAGGTGTTAAAATTCTGTACCCTGGAAATATAACCACACAGGTGAGAGAGTGCCTCTACTTAAACCCAGTTGACTTACTTGCAATTTTTCTTTTTGCAAAAAGACAGTTGTTTTTTTTTTCAAGACAAAGTTTTACTCTGTTGCCCCAGACTAGAGTGCTGTGGCATCCACCTAGCTCACAGCAACCTGAAACTCCTGAGGCCAAGTCATTTTTCTGCCCTCAGCCTTCCAAATAGCTGAGACTGCAAGCACCTACCATAACACCAGCTAATTTTTTCTGTTATTAGTAGATAGGGTCTTGTTCTTGGTCAGGCTGATCTTGAACTCCCCAGCCCAAGGGATCCTCCTACCTCAGCCTCCCCTAGAGTGCTAGGATTACAGGTGTGAGCCACCATGCCTGGCCTCAAAAGGGCTATTTTTAAAGAGCTACATACTTAGCAATTTTTAATATTATATAATCTAAATTATAGACAAAAATGGTTTTAATCTGGGCAGTGCCTATGGCTCAAGGAGTAGGGTGCCAGCCCCATATACCGGAGGTGGTGGGTTCAAATCTGGCCCTGACCAAAAACTGCAAAAAAAAAAAAAATAATAATAATAAAATAAAATGGTTTTAAGCCAAAAGGACAAGATTACATATTTAAATAATGTAAAAAAATAAAAACCTTAGAAGCATAAGTTCTGTACCCAGTTTTGCGTGATATTGTACTTTAAAAATGAAGTTAAATAAATGTCTGTTCATCAGCTACTTAACATGGATATTAGCACAGATGTGTAGAAAATATGCAAGCAACTGAACAAGTAGCACAAATCAAAGATCATATTTATACAGTGGTAAAATCATTTGGAGTTAATAGGTGATACGCCCTTGTTTCATCTTTTTCTTTTGCTCAGGGAAACTTTACACAAGAGGTGAATTTTAGATGTTGTATAAATGGGAGAAATTGCTTTTGACAGGCTTCAGTGAAAAGGTAATGCATGATTGCAGAACGGAAGTAGGAGAGCATGAAAGGGTGGTGGGGGTCACAGACCGGTGCAGGTAGAGAATTAGAACATAAATAAACACTAACTAAATAAATAGAAAGCAAAACCTTTTTAAATGAATGATTGGATGGATGGATGGATGGTTGAATGAATGAATGAATAAACAAAGCTGTATGCAGAAAATAATTTTCTAGGTGCAGGAACTTAAACTCATTGGGCAAGACCTCTGAGGAATAATACTTTATAGCAGTGGTCGGCAATCTTTTTTCTGAGTAGGGCCATAGAGCCAGTATTACGGGGTTAGTGGGCTGTAAGGGCTCTGTTGCAACTATTTCAGTTCTATCCTTGTAATGCAAAAATAGCCACAGATAATGTGTAAAGGATTGAGTATGCCTGTGTTTCAGTAAAACTTGAGCAAAGTATTAATCAGATTTCTCAGAAAGCAAAGGGAAAAACAAGTATAGAGGCGAGGAATAAGCTGACACAGAGTCAGACTAGCGACCTGACTTACAGCAGAGTCCACTAATAGGTGTTTCAGGGTTTTTTTCTTTAGGGTACAAAGTTGAAAGAGACAAAATAGGGTTTCCAAATAAGGCTTCCTAGAAAAATACTGACTATTCTTAAGAATATGGATATGGTCTGTGTCTTTAAAACTGGAAGATTTAAGGCCGAGGCAGGTAGATTACTTCAGCTCAGGAGTTTTAAGACCAGCCTGAGCAAGAGCCAGACCCCATATCTAAAAAATAGCCAGGTGTGGTGGGCAGCCACTTGGGAGGCTAAGGCAAGAGAATCGCTTAAGCCCAGGAGTTTGAGGTTGCTATGTGCTGTGATGCCCTGGTACTCTACCGAGGGTGACATAGTGAGACTCCATCTCAAAAAAATAAATTAATAAATAAAACTAAGATTTGATTATTGTTTAATTTTGTTTGTAGATGGAATACTTTATAATTTCATAGCAATTAAAATAAACTTCATATTGATAAACATAAAAAGATAAACTGTCTTGGTCTTCATGCCAGTCTGTGTTTGTAACTAGCCCTAAAAACCTCCGCTGCTCCATCAGACGTGTCCATTGCCACGTGCTTCTCTCTTCAGTCCGCCGTTACCCTTGCCAAGCATCCCACCACCCTTTCCTCTTCATGACACACCCAAGCTCTCGCAAACTGGGAATCATTTTTGATGTCTCTTTTCCCTCTCTATTTTTAATCCTAAATATGGTCTTCAAGTTGCTTAATCTCTCTGTATCTCAGTTTTTTCACATGTGACTTGGAGCTAAGAAAACTTAATATTGTCATTTTCAGAATTAAATGAACTTAATGTTTCAAAACACCCAGCCTAGTCCATGGCACATAATAGTTAAGCTTTAGTTTTCTGTACATATTATTTGTTTTAGCTTTCTTCTCAACTGGTAAAAGTAACTCTACTAAGAAGATATAATAATTTAGTGTAAAAAATTTAAATAAATTGTTTTTGACAAAATTTTAGTTTGTGTTTATACAGCAG
This sequence comes from Loris lydekkerianus, assembly GCA_963574355.1. Taxonomy (NCBI): domain Eukaryota; kingdom Metazoa; phylum Chordata; class Mammalia; order Primates; family Lorisidae; genus Loris; species Loris lydekkerianus. The sequence continues at coordinate 43,386 of CAUYPK010075257.1, forward strand.
ATTACAGTATGTGTGAATTTGTTCTCATGATGTAGGTTGTTAGATGTTTTCTCCTCGCCTTATCTTTTTTTATCATTTTAAAAGATTGAGGCATAACAAAATATAGCATCTCTATCTTATATAGGACTCATATAAACATAATTATCTTAAAAATAAGTTTGAAAATTAGTAAGAGGGGCCACCAAGGTAAAATTCAATCATCATTTGGTTATAAATAGCAGGGTTGTCAACTAGACTTTCTGCTATATTAAATAGAGAGCATGTATCTAAAACAATGATAAAAGTACTGTTCATACTTTTGTAAAACTTAATCATTGATTAAAGATTGGAGCTGAATTTAGCATGTGGAGATCAGCCTAATTCACATAAAATTGTGAACTAGGAATTACTGATTTTATTCATGTCAGTTTTACCAATTGTACACTATTCCTCACTCAGAGTCACTTCACAATTTACTTTGCCTACCTCCATCATCCTTACTTTACAAAGAACTTTGATCTGGTAGGCACTGATAAAGGTGGTTACCCTGCCTGGGAAATTTTTCCCTTGGAATACAAGGTCTACAAAGTCCGTATTTTCTTCCTCTTTTCTTTTTTCTTTTTTAGAGACAAAGATTCACTCTGAAACCGAGGGGGAGTGCAGTGGCTCAGTCATAGCTCACTGCAGTCTTAGGCTCAAGTCATCCTCCTACCTCAAACTCCTGAGGAGCTGGGAGGACATGTTTTGATTTTTTTTTTTTAAATGAGGGTCTTGCTCTGTTGCCCAGTCTGGTCTCAATCATATCCCATCAGCCTCCCAGAGTATTGGGATTGCAGGCAGTGAACCACCATGTCTAACCTATATTCTCAATGTAATTATTAGTTCAAGAGGAAGAGTAAGATTTCTGGGAAAAGATAGTACAGTGCTATAAAACTATGTAGCCAGTTTATTTTTATTAATTAAGTAAGGCTACCCTAAGAATCCTAGCTGCTATTATTACAACTCCTAGGAGTAGTATAGAAAAAGATCTGATTCTGTGTGTGGCAGGGTGGCACAGGGAGCAAGTCATGGTTGATGGGAAATTAAATCACATCTCTTTTAAAGTCCTTTTGTTCATCTTTATTTTCTAACTTTTCTCAAGTAAAAGATTCTTATATACTATTTTTAACATTTATGATTTTAAAAATAAAAATAACATTTCATTTTATTGGACTTGTTTAAATCATCAAATATTTTTTATGTAGAATTTCTGACATGACATAGGGCTTTTACCACTTGTTCCATACTTTAACATACTTTATTAGTTTTATAAATACAATTTGAGGGTGCTTGTTCTAAATATATAAAGTTAAAATTTAATTTGAATGCAAAATCTATACTTGGGATATTTGTTGCCTTTAAAGTGTAATTTGGAAACACTGATATTCATTGATTGATTTTGTTTCATAAGGCTGTGTAGATGATTATTAGGACCAAGTGTTAATTTCTCTTCCATTGTGAACAATAACAAAAAAATTATTCAGAATTTCCCCTGTGTTTTAAGAGCTACCAAGGTTGACATCCAGAAATTTAAGAAGGCTTCCAAGCATAAGAAATCTAATTACTAATGGAGGCCAGAATTATTTGTAATGATATTACATATAAATGCTAATGTCTTATTAACCTTCTATTCCTTTTCATTCATTGCTGGTATAAAAATGGTTGAAACATTTGAAATTATTTCTTCAGTTACAGTTTATGTCCTGTGCAGAAGTGTGGTTATCTGAGAAGTGATTGTTTTTTCTAAATTTTAAATGTGAAGTACAATTTACTATTAACATTTAGTTACAAACACTATTTTGACTAAATATTTTTATTTTTGATTAGTTATCATTTAATATTTCATATCTTTGGAAAAGAAGAAAGATAACTTAGTTTTAAGTATATTTAAAAATGGGCTCTTAATTTTTGTGTGTGCTGTAGACGTCTAAGCCACAATTGATGTAAGTGAATGTTAAGCATTTTCATTTTTCGTATCTTACTAGTGTAACAAAAAAATGAAATAAAATATTAAATTTTTTCTTACTCTCAAGTGACAGTGTGGTGATATGTATTTTCCAGTCTTGTCTTAACCTAACAGTTATCTACGTAATGGTCTAGCATCAAACTTATTGAAGTCTTTATGTAAAATGTTGAATTTGAATATTCAGTTAACTCTTTAGTTATTTTCATATTAGATATTGAAACAAGTTTTAAAATACGGCATTTGACTAAAGATATCAAAACACCTTATAAATTAGAAGATAGTTCATATACTTGTAAGTCATTTTTTAATTATGGAATATTAGGGGGGGTACACATGTTTTGGCTACATATTTTACTTTTGTATAGATTGAGTCAAAGCTCTAAGTGTGCCCTTCACTGAGATAGTGTGCATTGTGCTTGGTAGGTGAAAATTTATCTCCTTCTCCCTCCCACTGCTTTATTTTTGTTGAGTTTTATTTCCATATGTGCACGTAAGTGTTGATGGATTAGTCCCAATTTAGCATTGAGATCATATGGCATTAGTTTTGCCATTCTTTAATACTTCATTTAGAAGAATGGTCTCCAGTTCCATCCAGGTTCTTACAAAAGATACTAGATCACCATTTTTCATGGCTAAGTAGTACTCCATGGCACATATATACCACATTTTATTAACCTGTTCGTGTATTGGTGGGCATTTGGGTTGTTTGCACATCTTTTTGATTGTGAATTGTGCTGCTGTAAACATTCAAGCGCAGGTGTCTGACTTATAACGTACCTTTTTTTCCTTTGGGTAAATACCTCGTAGTGGGATTGCTGGATCTAATTGTAGGTAGGTCTACTTTTAGTTCTTTGAGGAATCTCCATATTGCTTTCTGTAGAAGTTGTACAAGTTTGCAGCCCTACCAACAGTGTTTAAGAGTTCGTTTTTCTCCACATCCATGCCAATATCTGTTGTTTGGGGATTTGGGGGGAAGAGCCATTCTCACTGGTGTTGGGTGATATCTCATTGTGGGTTTGATTTGCATTTCCCTGATCATTAGCATTTTCAGATTATCACAGAAAAAAACAGAAGCACACAGAAAGAATAAATTTAATTGCATATTTTTGGTTCATCCAAGAATTCAACAACGTGAACACATATTTTCCAAATAAAATGCTTTTATCAGATAAACATTTTCTTGATTGTATAATAACAGGTCCCACAGTTTGTATTTGTGGCATTGCTCTGATTAAGGAAATCAGTTTCAGTGCAAGCACATGGATTGTTAGAATGTTTATAAAACCATTATTGTCTGATTCCTCAGCTGGTACTCTAGTGCTGACTCTCCTCAGTGTCCATGCTTGGAATCCATACCTTAATATGAATGTGTTTATTCAGTAGGCATTTAAGAATCTACTCTGTGACAAGCTTTTTTTTAAGCAATGCTTTTATATTTTCTATGCCTGGAGTTACAGTTCCTATTTGGTTACCTTATCAGAACTGAACTCAGCCTAGAATTTTGGAGTTTTCCAGATCTTTCTACTCTTTCCATAGTCTTCTCACAATAACGGCGGAGTACGTGTCTGTTCCTGTTTCCAGGTGCATCATCTTTCTTCTTCAAGGATGTATTCCTCCTCCTCCTTTTCCCTTTTAAAAATTTTGAAAACATAACTAATGCTACCTTATGAGGTTGGAGGTTTAGTTTGATTTAGTCATCTTATCTGGAATGTTCTGTTGACAGGAATTCGAGTATTCTAGTTAATTTGTGGCTTAACACATTATTACCTACTATCTTAAGTTAATAACACTAAGCCCTCTTCATTCAGTAAAATTCACATCATAAGAAAATATGTTGCAGTGTACTTAATGGTTTGATGATATCGGTGTTTCATTGAGAAATTTAGATGTGTATGAATGCTGATAAATGGAAATTTCTAATTTTTGCTGTATTTCATATTTTTTGATGTTTTATTTGAAGTTATTATAAATATAAGTATCTCTGCTCTTCACTCTGAGCACCTCATAGATGTATAGTACTTTGCACATAACAGGTTTTCACAAAGAGTTTGATTCATTCAGTCAAAACAGTGCTGAGGATCTCCTGCATTGCAGGCATTTTGCTGGATGCCAGGACTACAACCATGAAAGGGCAGCCTGTTTTCGCCGCCTGCTCGTAGGCTCGTAGGCTAGTAGGAGAGATGGACTGGTGGATAATCTTATCTGGTTTAAGTTCTCTAGTAGAAGGGAGTACAGAATAGTGTGGTTACCTCATCTCTTCTTGGGGTGTCAAGAAAACTTTCCCAGTAGAAGCCATGTCAGCTCCAAGGAGAAAATTAGGAAATTTTAGTCCCTAATGATCTCCTTCAGTCCTCTAAATTATACCAAATGAACCTTATAATCAAAGTAACAATATGTATTTGTTGGGCAAATACAGCTGGAAGACAGAGTTCCAGCACACCTCTCCTCCGGCTGCCACCCTTAGACCCTTGCATATAGAAATGCTGGAGCCACCGAGAGGAAGGGGCGGCTAAGGAAGGCAAGCAGGGGTCCTCCAAAAGAAGCAGGCAGCAGGGGTGTTCCTGGTCAGGGGAACGTGAACAAGTGCCCAGTGTGTGTGTGTGTTTGTTTCATTTTTTCTTTTCTTTTTTAAAGCAAGGTGAATTGAAGGCATTACGTCTCTGAGGCCAGAGTATAGATTTTATTGATGTAGGCATGACCAAAGATGAGTTGCAGGAGTAGACAGAACCTAACCACGAAAGATCAGAATTCTTAAGAATTTAAAGTTTTTGTCCACTAGATGAATATCAGAAAAAAGTGACTTTGCTTTTGGTGGTGTTTAGAGTTTGTTTTGTTTTGTGCTTCAGTGGGGTGGTAGAGTGGGCAGGGGTGATAGTTGCCTGGGCTGCTTGGTTCTCTTTCTCCCCCACTAAGGTTAAGAATTACACTTTAAGTCACATCACGTCACTGAGTGGGGCTCTGCCGTTCTAACTGGTGGGAGCAGTCGATTGCATAACCTATGGTGGAGTAGTCTCCTAGACCTTTTATTTATTCTACAAAAATGTGTGTATAGGTTAAGCATCCAAAATCTGAAATGCTCTAAAATCTTAAAAATTTTTGAGTGCTGACATAATGCACAGAGGAAATTCACATTTAGATTTTGGATTTTCAGATTATAGATGCTGAACTAGTATAATGCAAATATTTCAAATTCTGAAAAAATTCCAAATTCAAAGCGCATCTTGTTCCAACCATTTCAGATAAATGATACTCAGCCTATTTTCTTAGTATTAATGATATTTCTCTGAGCAAAACAGGTACAATCCCTGACCTCATGGAATTTTCGGTATAATGATGGAGATGGAGGTTAAAAAGTAATCATACAGCATGTAAGCTATGTGATAAATGCTGTGCGGAAAGAGTAATTTGTATTGTGAGATCTTTAAAGAAATGACATTTAAGTATAAATTTAAGCTGGAATCTGAAGGATGAGTAGGTGGTAAACCAAGAATGTTCCAAGCAGGTGATGTAACATACACTGAATACTCTGAGGTGTCAGGGCAGAGGGTGAACTGAAGAGGGAGGCAAAGCCCAGATGATGGAGAGCCAAGTTGGGAACCTGGGACTTTATCCTCAGGTTAGTGAAACCCATTATAAGATTTTGAAAAGGGGAATAATATGAGATGATTTATCTTATTAAAATCCTGCTTTGGCTATTGAATGGTGATTGGCTGATAGAACAGCCAGGAGTAGCACAGGAGGGTCACCTACAGGAGTCTTGTTATCCCAGCTGCGTGCAGTACCATGCAGTAGGTACTTTCATGTTAGCTGAACAGTGCTCATATCACTGCCTATGTTGTAACATCTCAAATTACTTTAATACTGTACTTTAACAATGAGGCAAGTTGGTTATTTTCAAGGAGTTGTGAACAGTGGTACTGAATAGTACTAATTTTTCTCCATAAAAGCAGTTCAGGGCAGCGCTTGTGGCTCAAAGGACTAGGGTGCTGGCCCCATATGCCGGAGGTGGCAGGTTCAAACCCAGCCCTGGCCAAAAAAACAAAAAAAAAAAAAAAAAAAAAAAAGTATTTACTGAAGGTTTAGTCTATTCATCAATTTCTCTCTATATGGGGAAACTTCAGTGAATTAGCCAATGCAGTGCCTAACTGAGAACTGATTTGAGAAAATAGCAATGTCCAAGATTTGTTAGTAAATGTAGAATGTAAATGTCTTAGCACAATAACTAAAAAAACGCCAGGAAGCCTATG
>CAUYPK010075258.1:0-34089 GCA_963574355.1 Loris lydekkerianus
ATATCTCGGGAATGTGAGTGTGGCCCAGGAACTTGTGTCGACAGACACACCCACCCACACACACACACCCGCCGACCCGAGAGATTGCGGGGGTCTATATCCCTGGCGCGCGGTGTGGTGATGGGTCGGGCTGGGGCGGGGGGGGGGGTTTTTTTTGTATTTTTTTAATTAAAAATATATATATAAAAAAAAAATAAAAAAAAAATTAATTAATTAATATAAAAAAAAAAAAAAAAAAAAAAAAAAAATAAAAAAAAAAATAATAATAAAAAAAAAAAAAAAAAAAAAAAAAAAAAAAAAAAACAGTTGGGTTTCGGCAAGAGACTTTAAATACTTGCCTCAACAAGAAGGGGATTAGTCCTATTAACTGCCAAAAAGGGAGGCATCTGTTTATTTTTACAGGAGAAGTGCTACTTTTATCCCTATTTTTATTCTAAAGCCACTGGAAACCCTCTAGCAAGTCTTTGCTTTATATAATAATGACATTAAGAATTTGAATGAATGGTTATTGCCACATTATGTAGATATAAAATTAAGGGTGAGGAAAACAGAAAGCATTTGTTTTCAGGATCAAGACATGATAAAATTTCTCTTTGCCCTTAATCTATGGACTCATTACCCCAAATTCTTTGCTTATAAGGTGTTTTATGTTAGAGATAGTTCCTGCCTCCTAGAGCTTCAACTTGTACAAACATTACTTATTTGTGAGTGGCTAATACTTTCATTTGTCCTTTTAGTACTTCAGCAAATACAATAGGTGACTCAGCCTCTTCACAGAGCACAATGGAGAGTCCTGCAGCATGAAATCTATTTTTATGTCATCTCTTACCTCAGAGTTTTGTGGAGGAGGGGTTAGGAAAGAACGGTGACACTCAGCCCCTTCAATCGTGTGTAATTGTTTGCCCAAAAGAGAAACTTCACTGGAGTAATACAGTGACTGTATCCTTGGAAATGTTCTACACTGTCATTTCTAGGTTTTGCTTAGGCAGGTTCATATTTGGGGAATGGTGGGGTGGGTAGAAAGGTATAACTCAATGATAACAGAAATCTAATAGTTAAAGAAGATTCTAGACCTTAACAACCAGGAAGCAACATGTCAATTCTACTTGTGAGTCAGATGGGTGTCAAGCAATGAAAGAGCAAGTCACTCTTACCTTGCTCGAGAAACGGCATAATTCTGAGATCTGGTAGTTCTCGCTGAGCATCTGGTCCAAGAGCCTACACACCCATGCTCTGCTAATCATCATCATCACCACCACCATTTTACAATCAAAAAGTGCTATTAACTCCACAAAGCAGTTTCATGTTAATGAGGTCTTTGATGTTCACAGATAAGTAGGTGGGTATTACTACGGTTCATTTTATAGATGAGGAAATCAAGGCATATAGCCATTAAATAATTTGCTTTAAGTCACATAGCTAATTAGTATCAGATTGGAACCTCTTCATCATCAGACTTGGACTCTTAATTTTTAAATAAGAAATCAGTATCCTAATTTATATCTTATGCAAAGACAGTGAAAAATATATTAATGACTTCAGCAGTGATAGGAGATGGATTATATAAGTGCTTAAGAATAAGTTTATCATTACTGATTTAGATATCTTATAAGGACTTTTGGAATAATATAGTTTTGATTTGCTCCAAGTGTAAGGCAGAAGGCATTAGTGTTATGGCATAAGCTTTCAGAACTGTAGAATTGTGAACTCAGGCTAAAAAGATATTATCTACTACAATTAAATGATAGGAACTTTACTGTTTCCTTTTTACCTTTATGGGGGAAATGCTATGGGGTCCTTATCAGAATATTTACTCCTTTGGATGAGAAGTTTGATGGGGAAGATGAGACTCAGCTTAACTTGTGTTTTCAAGGGCAGCCATACTTAAGTCATTGCCAATAAATTTCTTTTGATCATTAAGAATATGCCCACTTGCTAAATAATTTAAATTAAATTTGAAACACTTGCTCCAGAGTTCTGATTCACTCAATCATATGAGTCAAGAAAACCACTCTTAACTTGAAACTGTGGGCCTCAGTTTCTTCTTTTAAATCAAGTGTTGACCCAGTTGATTTCTAAATTCAAATTTTAACACTAAACTTGACTAACAGCTAAATAAGTAACCTATACAGTTTTCCTATAAAACATGATTTCATTTTCATTATTTTTTACAGGTGACAAGAAAAGGGCCTGGGGAGAATTGTCACAAAACCTCTTACTGAATAATCTTTCATTTTCTCCTGTCATATTTTACAATAATGATTTTTTTTATTTGAGACAGAGTCTCACTTTGCTGCCATCTGTAGAATGCCTTGGTGTCATGGCTCACAGCAACCTCAACCTCTTGGGCTCAAGTAATCCTCTTGCCTCAGCCTCTCAAGTAGCTGGGAATACAGCTGCCACAACACCCAGCTATATTTAGAGATGGGGTCTCACTCTTGCTCAGACTGGTCTTGAACTCCTGAGCTCAAGCAATCCACCCACCTCAGCTTCCCATAGTGCTAGGATTACAGGTGTGAGCTGCAGCACCTGGCCTTTAAAATAATATTTTAAGAATATTCATTCCCTCTGACACCAAGCTAGTTTGCTCTCCTCCCCTCAGTGCAGCCATTGCAGGGGCTTTGCTGCTGTGCTGGTTCTATACAAGGTAAAAGTAAACATTGCCAAGCTATCTTTAGAGATATACCTTAAACTTCTAGGTCTGACAATTTTGGTACATTATAGGAAAGACACGGAGAGAGAGAGAGAGAGGGAAGAAAAAGTTTTCCCAAATATATTATGCTTAATGAGACTATTCCATTTTCCCTCACATCAAATAATTGTTTTTAATTTTTCTGGCTATCTTGACATTCATGTCATATGGAAAGCTGAAGGAGCAGAGGGAGACATTTATTTCCAGAAGAGGTCAGAGAGCATAATCAGGGGACAGAGACTAGTAAGTAATCAAGCATGCAGTACACACTTTCATTAAGGCCCATGTGTTACAAAACCACAATATTTTAATTTTCTGGTTCTTGCTGTTTATGCTGAAGAGGCTGTGTAAAGGTTTCTTTCAGTTAACATTTTGCACAGGATGAAAGTGTGCCATTTTCAGGCTTATTAAAGGTGCAGTGTTTTATTCTAAGGTTCGTCTTCGTTTACATGAAAGGAAAAAACTCCTCTGGATGGTTAAATAATAAAGAAGGCTGATTGTTTACAGAGTAACAAGACTCGATTGTGTGCCATGATCCAATCTCTCCTTAGATCTAGAAATTCTTATCCAACTTAATGATGGCATCTGTTAGGAGGAGAAAATTTCCATGGCCCATCTTTGTAACAACCCCCAAATCTTATGGAAACGAGGTAGGAGAAAAATTTAAATGAGTGCAATCCTCTAGGAAAGATACAGTTAGAATTTTTCTCTTAATGGGAACTTTGTTTGCAGACAGTGAACCGTCTACCCAGATAACGCCAGCATCTGCTGCTATTGGTAAGAAATGACCCCTTAATCATGAGCTATTCACATCAAAATGACTGCAGGCTGTTGGAACAACGCGAGTTTTTCTTAAGAAGCCCTTTTTGACAATATCACACAGACTGAATGCCAGAATTATATTTTACCTTTTTGTTTTAAATGCAATTTGTTAAGACAAGGTAAAAGTAACACATACAACAAGCAAGAACATCTGATCAATCAAGTGAGATGAAGGCGATGTGATTTGTTTGGCATCTGCTCTGGAAGAATAATGCTCTGGCATGCCTTTATTTCAGCTTAGATTTGTCAATTTGAGGGAATCATCTCTTTTCTCTCTTCAATAAGTCTGTCTTCACCGTGATTGTACCAGCTGTTTGATTTGATTATAGGATGGCAGATACCAGCCTCCTGACCAAACTGCCTTTGTGAAGTGGAGGGACATGGGGGCAGGGAATGATCATCCTTTACGGGTTAAAGGTCCTTACCCTTAAACCTCTGTTTCAGGCCACTGACCTGATAGAATATGACTTATATGTCATAGCCTTGGAGATTTCATGGCTACTCTTATTTGCTGTGATCCAGAGCAGTTGCCTTTATTTTCAGTCTGTTGCCATTTAAGGTAAAGCATAAAGTAAAAATACCTTTTTGTCAATACTCCTGGATAACCTGGGAACTATGTCTTCTGACCCAATATTTTCAGTTATTTTATGGTATTTAATCCTACAGAAGAATCAAAGCATTTGCAGGGACATTGGAGGTCATTGAGTCCAACGTACCATTCCATCCGAGTCTCCTTTTTACAGTATTCTTGGCAGGAATCACCATTCCTGCTTGTATATTTCTAGATGCTGGGTATGAGCTTTTTAATAGTGACAATAGCGATAAGCCAAAATATGCCTCTAGATAGTTTCTACAGTAAAGGAAAAACAAACAAACAAACAAACAAACAAACAAACACCCGAATCTCTTCTGTGGAACATCCCTTTCATAGTGGAAAACAAAACAAAACAAAACAGAACTATCAAACCTTAGCAAGTGCATCCTTTCCACATCTGAGTCATCTTTTTAGGACTCTCCGGCATCAATTCCTTCTGATGGGAGGTTTCCAGATCCCTTTCTGTCCTGGCTTTCTTTCTGTGGGAACAACCTCGGGTACATAGGTCCATTTTAAAGTGCATTTCATAGAGAGTAGAACATAACAGAGCTATGTTAGAAGTAAAGAATTTTAGAAATGTAAGGAACATCCACATTTTACAGAAGTAGGAATGGGGACCCAGGAAAATTAGGTGAATTGTCCAGTGTCCTACAAATGGTTTCTTCTCTCCCCTCAAAATGTTCCTTCCACTGTTTTCTGAGCTGAACTGCTTATTAACTAGATACAGTATTTCAGATGTTCTATGATCATATGCAGTAGCTTTATTAACAACCATATTATTTGGTTATTTGTTTTACATTATTTACATAAACTGTAAACAAGGTCTTATACAGTTATATTTTCTCTTACATTTTCTCTTGTGTGGTTTAAGCAAGCTTCTTAAAATATTTTTGAGTCCCAATTCATTGGTTCCATATAAACACACTGTAGCTGTAAATTGTCAGAACTCCTTCTATGTCCTCATTTGCATTATTAGAAATATTCAACAGGACAGATGCAAAACCAATAACAAAAGCATCAGAAAACAAACCTGTGCCATTCATTATATTGAGATCAAGGTTTAGATTGAAAAATTTACTGAGGAAGACATTTTGGGACCATTGTTGAACCACATGTATTTATGCTTAATTGCATATTCACCCATGTTTGGTTTTCCTCCTTGCCTGCAAACATTCTGTGAAGGTCTTTTTGCAAATATCTTACTGGAATTGACATTGTTGAAGATCTGATAACTCTACTGAAAAAGGAAAGGAGGTTATCGTGAAATGATATTACTATTCTTAGTAAACTACTTAGTAAAAGAAAGAGACTTCTTTCTTTTCTATGAATCCACAAATCCACAAATCTTTGTTTAGTAACTTCATCTAGAATTTTGCCAAGCATTGATAAAAAATAAATAAATCAGTGGTAGCTTTTCTTTATAAATGTTTTTGAAAATCAGGAGCTTTTCTTGGACCTCACCTGTTCATGATTTCTCAAAACATGATAGTACTTTGGGATAATATGTGAAAATGCTTAATAGCTTGGCATACAAATGTAATGGGCTTAACTTCAAATATATTTAAACTTGTTTATGCTCTGTTACAAAGTAACTCTTGGCTTAACTTCCTTCATTGATATATGTAAGCCATTTAAAAAAATGTTAAAAAAATTAAATATTAAGTAAATAAGGAGAACTTATAAAGGATGTGTTAGTTATAGAAAAATGAAATAAAAATACTCACATATATATGTGCAGTTTGATCTTGAAGACATTTTCATTAATCATAAAGTCCTTTGGGTGCCCTTTTCCATCCCTTTTCCTTCCTCATCAGAAAACAAAACAAAACAAAACAAAACAAAACAACTCTGCGATACTAACTTCTCCTTGTTTAGAAAGGTATTATTCTGCTTTTTTTCACTAGCTCTCATTCATGGCATTTCTCCTCTTCATCTAATGCCAACACACATAATTTTCCTTACAGTCCTCCATAGATGGAGTGCCAGTGGTTGTATTTTTCATTTACAATTTTACTGAAGGCTTCGTTCATTGAGGAATTCAAATTCGAATTTGAATTTATATTTTAATGTGTCTGTGTGTCCTATTTGACTCTGACTTTCGGTCATATATATATATATATATATATATATATATATATATATGTATATACTTTCTCTCTCTTCGGTCATATATATATATGTATAAAGTATATACTCCTTTTGTATATACTTTATACATATATATATGTGTATGTATATATATATATATATATATATATGTGTGTGTGTGTGTGTGTGTGTGTGTGTGTATGTATATACTTTTTCTCTCTGCCTTGGGGACTGCGCAAAGCTCATCTGAGTTCAGCCAATGCCTTCATTTCCACCAGCAGGTGGATTTCTCTGGGCTTTGCTTGTCTGTCTGGGTCATCTCTCTAGGTTTCTGTCTTAGTTTTTGACCTTTGTGTAGCTTTTTCTTGCCTTTCCATGGTACATGTATGTGTGTGCATGTGTGTGTTTACATGGGCACGTGTGTGTTTCTTATGTCTTATGCAACATGTCATTTTCATTGGGAGCATTGGTTAGGAAATAAAAATGTGCTCTCCACCTTTCAGTTTGAAGGTAATTCTCCCTTATAGGAAAGGCAGAATCAAAAAAGGAGTTGGGTAATTAATTCTATTATTCATTAATATCATATCTTTGGGGCCCTATCTTTTTCCTTTCATCATAGCTGTTGCCCTAGGATTTTTTCCCAGGCCTTTGTTTATCCTCACATTCTACTCTGGCTCTTATCCTTAGTTAGGATCTTCTGTCTTTGTAGGTTGTTTATAATCTGATTTTATAATTCCTCTTATCTTTTAGAAACCTTTCCCTTTTAAACTGTTTAGAAATGGGATCATAATTACCTTTATAAAGCTACAACCAGGGTTTTAGATTCAGAAACAGAACTTGCATAAAATTAGTTTTCTTTTGCTTTTTGGACACTCCTTACCTTACCACTCTCCTTTATGAGAAGATGTTGGTCCCATGTGTTGTGGGAGTCGTAAAGCCTTCTCTGCCTCATTATATAGCTATGTAGAACATAGGCTTTGTCCCTTGAAACCAGTAATTGCTCATCAGCCTAGGAAGTGCTTCTCAAATGCAAGGAGATATCAGAAGTTTTAATGGTAATTTAGGGCAATGCATATACCTGAATTAATTTAACTTATTAATGTACAGTCTGTTTTCACTTGAAACACTTAAAAAAAAGTCTTAAGTTGATCGACTTAAGGCTCTTCCCTCTAAAAGTAAAGGGTTGGTGGTTATCCTCAATTCTTGGCATCTTCCAAAGACAGGTTGAGATCAGTAGATGGATGTATTGTAAGTGGTTTATTAAATCTTTACTGTAATGGGAATTATTTTTGTTGTGTTCTACCATGCTCATATTCTGAATATCACTGGAACTCTAGAGAGGCAAGAGAGAACTCAAAGAAATAGAAATAATCTAGTACTAATCATATCAGGATCTTTTGTAATCACCTTAAATTTGCAGAGTGTTTTTTTTGAGAAAAAAATTTACACTTTGACTATACTTGGTATGAGTATTGGAATGGTATTTAGACTGATCTAGCATTTTAGCAAATATGCCTGGTCCAAAAACAGTAAATACATATTACTCAATCAAGTGATACAATAAAAGACTTAAAAAATAATTGAAATATTATTTATAAATTGAATTAATTGGAATCAAAATTTGATTAACTTTAATGTCGTAGAACTACATGTGTTAAAAATATTTGGCACTCATATATATTTATATCCATGAATGCATGACTTTTATGGAATATTCTAATTTTTATTTCTCTTTTTGTATTTGGTAATTTACATTTATCTTAAGCTGAAAGTTTTCGGTTGTTTGGCTTTGCCAATCTTGGTCATTATGATGTGAAATTTTATAGGTAAACTAGCACTGTTTTCTGATGTGTATTATTTATAAATCAAAGATACTCTTCACTGTAAATTTTATGAACTTCGTTTAAACATCATTGGCAAGATAATCTTATTTATAGTCTCCTATTTTTAATACATCCTTTTACAGGTGATTATATAGCTTAGGAGTCTGAATACTAAGCTAATTTCCCTGCACTTAAAGCAGTGGTTCTCAACCTTCCTAATGCCGCAACCCTTTAATACAGATCCTCATGTTGTGGTGACCCCCAACCACTAAATTATTTTTGTTGCTACTTCATAACTGTAATTTTGCTACTGTTATGAATTGTAATGTAAATGTCTGATATGCAGGATGGTCTTAGGCAACCCCTGTGAAAGGGGTCGCGACCCACAGGTTGAGAACAGCTTACTTAAAGGAACTTATAGACTAATAGAAGGAATAAAAATGCTCACGAATGATGTAGAAAACAAAAGGAGGGCACAGATGAGAAGAACAAGAAGTCCTGCTTATCATCAAAGTCCTAAACTGGAACAATTGTGTTATACTTTGGACTGCTTTACAATCCCTGTCCTGTCCCTATCCTACTGTGGTATTTTTTCTTTTTCCCCCAGAGATTCAAGAGAGTAAAAACAGTTGGAGAAACCATAGTCAATTATATTCTAGTAGTGTGGGTAATTTCTCACTCTAGCTGAAGAATGGAGGAGAAGGAAAGAAAAAAAATAACATTTGAGATTTGGTCTCTGTTGGCAAGAAGTTCAGGGGAACATAAAATATTCGTCAAGGGCTAAATAATGAAGGAGATGTATTTTCTTTACCCACCAGGACTTAGCTATCTGTGGACTTATAGTTTTCATGGATAAGAACAAAAATCCAGAGTTGTATGGCTAGTCCAGTTTGGATAATAATTCTGCATTCTTGCTAATTTGCAGTAAAGACCAAAATCCCAAGTTAAAAGTCACAGACCACCACAGAGATGCAGCAGCATAGACACGTGGCAGTACTATATTTTCAAATTTTAATCTTTGCAAATAGTGAACAATAGGAATTTGAGAGAATTGTGTTCAATGGCAAAAGGACTCTTCGAGAAAAGAAAAAAGCTTTTCTGATGTAAGCTAAGGAGATTTGAAATATTTTTATTTAGGCTTGCAGAATAGTAGGTTGCAACTTTAAAATCCTTGCTATTCTGATAAGTGGAAAGATTATGTTGTTTATTATTTAGTTTTATTTATTACTAATGAGATCATAAATCTGGCCATTTGTATTTCTTGAGAAGAAATAAAGCTGTTGCTTGTTCATCTACTTGACTCGATTTCTTTTGGGGATGGTTATTGTCTTATTGTTAAATGGTTTTAAAAAATGATATAAGTTTCTGGACGTAAAGGAATAACAAGGTATTAACTTACCCTTCTTCCACAAACAACTAGAAAATCAAATTGGAGATACTGAATGGTTGTGATCCCTGGGAGACTTGAAGTAATGAGGTGAACCTATGATCACCCCTACTATCAGTCTGGTGGCATGTTTTTGGACAGGTGCCTGTCGCTCAAAGAAGTAGACCACTGGCCTTATATATTAGAGGTAGCAGGTTCAAACCCGGCCCCAGCCAAAAAATGCAAATATATACACATTTATATATATACATATATATATGTGTATATATACATATTATATATATACAAAATATATATTTTTTATATATATATAAAATCTTTTTTAGGGAAAGGAATCTCAAGTGCAGCAACCTTGCTGAGTTGAAAAGGCAGAGATTAAAATTGAGAATGGCTGAGACATTGGAAGTTGACATTTTGGAGAGGAAGAAGCTACTGAGGAAAAGAGCTTTAGTGATCTGTATAGGGATCTCTTCAGTTTTGCTGAAAACTAGTAGTGTACTAACTGTTATGAAGATAAGCAAAGGATGTCTGAGGAACTAAAAGTTGAACGATTTTCAGAACTCACCTGAAATGGGATATTATTAATTTCTAGTCATTCAGAGTACAGAGTCCTCATTCCTTCACCAGACAATTGAGGAATGACCCCAAAGGGGTCACATGTTATTAACAGTAGAGCTAGATGATCCCTGGAATATAGGCTGCTTCAGACCACCCTAACAAAGCTTAAAAACAAACCTTGAGAAGTTCACACTTATATGTAAGTAATTTATCTACTTTCCAAAACATTGTTTAATGGTGTTCAGAGAAAGATAAACAAAATCCAAACTCACAATATATGACTGCAAATTTCATTATCTGAGAAAAACTTATTATACATAGAGAACACATACCTAATAGACAATTTTAAAAATGTCTATTGAAAGAGACTTAGGCATAACAGAAATGATGCAATTTGCAAAGGTCTTAAAACATCTACTTAAAATATGCATATGTGTTCAAATTTTAAAAGGAATATGTAAACAAAATGGAATACATA
Organism: Loris lydekkerianus; assembly: GCA_963574355.1. Classification (NCBI taxonomy): domain Eukaryota; kingdom Metazoa; phylum Chordata; class Mammalia; order Primates; family Lorisidae; genus Loris; species Loris lydekkerianus. The sequence continues at coordinate 10,444 of CAUYPK010075258.1, forward strand.
AATAAAAGCTAAATGAAACCTCTAGAAATTAAAAAAAAATTGAAATGACAATTTAGTAAATTGTAATACAACAGGTTAGATACTACAGAAAAATAAACATCAACGCATTTGAGGACAAATCAATAGAAGCTATGCTGGCTCTGCACCTGTAGCACAGTGGTTCCAGTGCCATGCACCGAGGCTCGGGGTGGTCATGCCCAGCCCGGGCCAGCTAAATGATAATGACAGCTGCAACAAGAAAATAGCCGGGCATTGTGGTGGGTGCCTGTAGTCCCAGTTACTTGGGAGACTAAGGCAAGAGAATCACTTAAGCCCATGTTTGAGGTTGATGTGAACTATGATGCCACAGTACTCTACCAAGGGTGACATAGTGAGACTCTGTCGCAAAAAAAAAAAGAAGAAGAAGCTATGCTAACTGACGTATAAAGAGAAAAAGTATAAAAGGGTGACATAGTGAGACTCTGTCTCAAAAAAAAAAAAAAAAGAAGCTATGCTAATCGATGTATAAAGAGAAAAAGTATAAAAATATTTGGCAGAGCCTCATACTCTGCTGGACAACGTCTAGAAGATCTACCTGCAATTAGAATCTTAGAAGGGGAGAGTGAGAAAGTCAGAAAAGATGCTGGAGTAAATCATGGCTGCAAATTATTTCAAATTTGATGAAAACTATAAATCAGCAAATCTAAAAATGTCAACAAATCTCAGGAAAGATAAAAAGAAAACATGAATTAAAGGACATAAAAAGCAAATAGCTAGGCACTAATGGGAAAGAGAAAATCATCCAGGAAAAGAATAAAAACAAAAACGTGTACAGAGAAATAAACATAAGCATGATTGCATATTTCTTTTCAGAAACTCTGAATTGTAGAAGAATATAAAATGGTACTTTTAAAGTTATTAAAGAAAAACATGTCAACCTAGAATTCTATATACAAGGAAAATACATTACTACATATTATTCAAAACTGATAGCTTTTTCCCAGTAGCCAAACTAGAGTAAATGTTAAATGATGCCAGACTGAAATTCGGATTTGTGTAAAGGAATGAAGAGCACTGTACATAGAAATAAGTGGGTGAACATAAAATATATAAAGTTTTTTTTTCTTGAAATATTTTTAAGATCATTGCCTGCTTAATGCATCATAACTAGATAGGGTTTTTTTTCAGGAATGTAATATTGTTTTAATATACAAACAACAAATTTAATTCTCTATGTTTATGAAAAACAGATAAAAACCATACACTTGTCTAATAGGTGAAAGAAAAGTTTTTGGTAAAACTTCACCAATAATACTCAGCATACCAAGATTTTGGTATATTCCTCAAAACTTAGCCCTAATATGATTAAGAGTGAGGTATTGGACAAATTCTCCCTAAGACTGGGAACTAAGCTAGGATGTCCACTCTTCTGTACAACTTTATGCTGAAGGTCAGTCTAAGGAATCTACAAACAAGCTACTGAATGGCCAATTTTGTAGTGAATGGCCAAGTTTGTAGCCACAAAATCAATATGTAAAACTAAATTGCTGACTAGCAACAAGCAACTGGTAATTGAAATTCAAAAAATATAATTCATGGTACAAAAAAATAAAATTCATAAGAATAAATCTAACAAAATATTTTCAATACCTGTATACTGGAAGATGGAAACCATTGCTGAGTAAATTGAAGAAGGCATAAACAAATAGAAAGATACATCCTGCTGATGGATCAGAAAACTCAATACTGCTAACTGCTAATCTCCTCAAATTGATTTATAGATTCAATGCAATCTTAACCAAAATCCCATCAAGATGTAATAAAAACTAGAAAATGGAAATTTGATTCTAAAATTTATAAGAAAAGCAAAGCATCTGTAAGAAACCAATCAATTTTGGAAAAAAAAAATTTGGATTTCAAGACTTACTCTAAGGTTGCAGTATCAAGATAGTATGGTATTGGCATAAGAACAGACATATAGATCAGTGGAACAGAATATAGTCCACAGGTAATCCCACACATATATGGTCAGTTGATATTCATAAAAATACCAAGATAATCCAATGAGAATTGAGACTCTTTTAACAAAGCATATTGGAACGATTGGGTATTCATGCAGGGGGAAAAAGAACTTACCTCTCAGCATAAGAGAGGATCATAAACTTAAGCCCAACCTATGTGGGGAAATAGGTTGCAATTCTATGGTAGGCATGATTTTTATAGGATACAAATATCTTAAACTATAAAATTTATAAAAGAAGTTAATTGAAATTCATTACAATTAAAAACTTTTCCCATTTGAAAAACATCATTAGGAAAACAAAAAGACAAGCTCAAGACTGGGAGACACATTCACCACACACATACTGACAAAGGAGTTATGTGGAATATAGAAAGAACCATGGTAACTCAGTAACAAGAAGACAAATCACCCAATAGAAAAATGAGCAAAAATTTTGAACAAGTGCTTCACAAAGGAGCTATATTAAGGCCCCTAAGTGAATGAAATTATGTTCAACATTATTAGCCATCAGGTAAATGCAAAGTAATACCACAATGAGATATCTCTGCATATCCATTAATATGACAAAAATTAGAAAAACCTGTAATATCAATTGTTAGCTAGTTTGTGGAATAACTGCAACTCTCATACATTGCTACTGAAAATGTCTAGTTTTGCTATAACCTGGTTAAATATTTTAGACATTTGTTATAAAGTTGAACATAATCCTAGTTTTTGACCCAGTCATTTTTCTTTCCAAATACTTATCTAAAATAAATGAAAATATGCATTCACATAAAGACTCATACAACATATATTTCTAACAGTTTTGCTGATAGTTTAAAACTTCAAACAATCATAATGTCCATCATCAAGTGAATGGATAAATAAATCATGATATTATAGTAAAGCACTATCTTCAATAAAAAGATATGAACCTATTGGTACACATAACATGTATATGCATATTATTCACATGCCATAATATATTCTGATGTCATAAAAGAGCCTATATTATGTGATTCATAAATAAACATCTAGAAAAGATCAATCAGAGTTACAATAACAGAAAGCAGATTAGTAGTTACTAGGGCCAGGGTGAAGGATGACATCAAGATTGGGGAATGATTAACTGGGAATGGACATAAAAACTCTTTGGACTAATGGGAATCGATCTTGAATATGGTGGTGGTTGCAAGGTATATAGCTAACAAAACCCGTTGGACTATATACTTAAAACTGGAGCGTTTCAAAGTACATAATTTACACCTCAATAAAGCTGATTTTTAAAGGATAATCTTTTCCCTTTAATCATTTGTTTGCAGTAATTTTGACATGCAGAAATTTAAAGTTTTATGCAGTCAAAATATATCAATCTTTCTCTTCACAGCTTTTGAATTTTGTGTCATATCTATAAAAGCGTTCCCTGCATATTTCATAGAAAGGCCATTTAGCAGAATGTTTTATGATGCAGATTTTGGCAACAGATAGCCATAAGATACTGTTTACATTTGGGATAGTCATTTAATCTATTTATTTCATAATTTCTTCATTTTTAAATCTGTGAGTAATTACAGCTTCTATCTTAACAGTAGACAGTGACAAAATGCAGGCAAAGTAGTTAGAATACTAATGGGTACATTGAAAAGCTTAACACCAGCTATGTTTAATATTATACTTTCTTAGAGTTTTTAAAAAATTATTTGAACTACTCTAATTGTAATTAGAAATATAGAGATTATAATGAACATCAGTGTACCCACTACTCCGGGTTTTGTCAAAATCTATTGTCCTGCCAAATTTGGTTTAGGTGTCTTAACGTTAAGAACTGCAGATGGAATTAAATTCTTTTTGGTGATCTTTGTTTTTAGTCTTTCCCCAACCTATATATAATCACTTAGGTTAAATTCATGTGCATTTTTCTTATCAGTATAGTAAAGTAGCATTATGTGTTTTTACACTTATAAAAAAATAAATGGCACACTGTATTATTAGGGAACTTGTATTACTTAGTCAAAATAATATAGTTGAAATTCATCTTTTTTTTTACATTTTAGAGTAATTTTACATTTTCATTTTTTGCATTTATATCTCTAACCTATCTGAATTTTGTCTCTCTATAAATTATAGTGTAGATATATGATTTACTGCTTTTCCCCCCTCAAATGTTTGGGTAGTGTTCCAAAGCCATCTGTATAATATAATTACCATTATATTCTACTATACTTAGAAATACATGTACTTAATTATATTTAAAATATATTTAAATATTAGATACATTTATTGACTTTCTCTTGTGTTCCATTGATATATATCTTGAGATCCATAGTATAGCCATGTTAATTCAATTATTTTACTTTTTTACATAATTACTACAGTTTTTTATATTTATGTTTGACTATAAATATATATTCAAAAATTATGTAATCACCATGCTCATGGCTGGGAAGAATCAACATTGTTAAAATAAACTTTAGTGCCCTATTTATACACATGGACAGATAGCTGCTAAAGACAGGGACCAAAATTTTAAGAAAATAAGGCATTGTGGCAGGTGCCTGTAGTCCCAACTACTCAGGAGGCTGAGGCAGGAGGATAACTTGAGCCCAAGACTTTGAGGTGGCTGTGAGCTGTGATGATGCCATGGGACCCTACGCAGGGTGACAGTGAGACCATGTCTCAAACAAACAAACAACAACAACAACAAAAATCAGAAAAAGAAAATATGGCAAGAGAGCAAATAAAAACAGGGAAGGGGAGGAATAAAGTTTAAATATAAACAAAATTAATATTCCACAAAATAATAGAATATTTTTCACTCATACCTTAAAAACTGTTTTTAAGAGAAGGACAATGAGTACAGAAACACTCTTACAAACTAAAAATACCCTATATTCATAGAAATAATTTCAGTGAAGACATAAAATGTATTTTATACCTGATGAAATCACTCAGTAAACTGAACAAAGAACACAATACATAAACCAGGAAGCTTCACATCTAAATTCAATACTCAAATATTAATTGTCTCAGAGGGAAATCAGAAATAAATATTCACCAAACAATATGATGATATTTGCTGGAACTAAAGGGCATGAATTTCAGGTGGATGGAGTCTGGTACATCCAGTAAACAATCTCCTAAATCAAAGTAGTTTTCCATTAAAGTTACAGAACATCTAGAATAGGGAAAAAGTAAGATCTGGAAATTTACAAAGATCAAAAATAGTTGACATACAAGGGATCTGGAATAATTACGGCATTGGAGTCTTTAATAGCTACAGTGGATCCAGAAAGAAAATGGGCAAAACCTTTTAAAATTCTAACAAATTTTATCTGTAATATTAGGGAATTTTATTCAGAGAACCAGAACAACATATATATGACATAGAGTTTTTATTCTAAAGATTTGGCTCACTGGGTCACAAATTTGGGGGGCTGGCAAATCTGAAATCCATAAGGCAATTTAGAAATTCAGGGCTGAAGTTGCGATCTTGAACCTGAATTCTGCAGGGCAACAGGCTGGAAACACAGGCAACTTTATTTTGTTACAGTTGTAAGAATTCATTCCTCTTTGGGGGAAAGTCAGTGTCTGCTCATGAGACCTTCGACTGATTGAATAAAATTAAATAAAATCCATCCATATTATGGGGATCATTTGTGTTACTCAAACTAATTGAATTAAATGTTCATAACATCTAAAAAATATCTCACAATAATATCTAGACTGATGTTTAACCAAAAAGTGGGCACCATAGCCTAGCCAAGCAAACACATAAAATTGTTATACATAGTCCAAATATCAAAGATGCGTGAAGGTATAATAAAAATATGTTCTCTCACTCAAAAATGCATCTCCAATACTTCTTTCATGGAAGAAATGCACAATTAAACAAAGAAGAAGATTATGACATGATACCAATAAAACAAATATCTCAACATGTGAAAGAAACAAAAGCTGGTGCTGAAAGAAAATCTTTTACCTCATTTATGTTTACATTGGAGGGACCCAGAACATATTCTCCTGAGTAAAGTATCTCAAGAATGGAGGAAAAAGTATCCAATGTACTCAGTACTTTTATGAAACCTACTTATATTTACTCACACTTTCTTATGAGAGATAGAACACAACTATAGCCCAGGAAGAAGGAGAGAAATGGAGTGGGAAGGGAAGGGAGAGGAGAGGTTTGATAGAAGGAGGGTAAACGGCAGGACCACACCTATGGAGCATATTGCAAGGGTACAAGTCAAATCTGTCAAGTGTAGAACATAAATGTCTTAACACAATAATCAAGTAAATAAGGCGAAAGCTATATTGATTGGTTTGATGTAACCAAGTCAGATTGTATAAAAAAACAACACATTGTACCCCGCATATGCATAAATGTATTCATGATCTATGTGTATTGACTTAATTTAAAAAAAAAAAAAAGATAAAAGGCTTAATATTATTCAGGCAAAACCAGAACAGGAAGACCGAATATCCTCACCTTCCAAAAGTGGATCCAGAGCATATGTGATACATTTCAGTTACAGAGGGGAAATTTGTACTTAGGTCAGAAAGTTTGTCATGAACTTTTTATAGGCACACAGAAAACCAAAGGCACAACCCCAAAGCAACAATGATCAAAACAATAGTGTTCAAGAAACTGTGTGTGCAGAAAATGTTATATATGATTCAACTGTAGAACATTTTGACTGTACCTCAAAATATACTCACAATATCACCAGTAAGGATTATCATTATGTGTCGATTTGACTAGGTTGAAAGATGCTCAAATACCTGGTGAAATAATATTTCTGGATATAACCATGAGGACATTTCTGGAGATACTTGCATTTGAATTGATAGCTGAATAAAGAAGGTCCCTACTCAGCAGGGTGGGCAGGCACGTCTGCTCCTCTGATCCATTAAGGGTCCAAGTAGAACAAAGAGATGGAGAAAGCAAGAATGAACATCCTTTCTCTCCTGAGCTGGAACACCCACCTTCTCCTGCCCTTTCAGACATTGTAGCTCGGGGTTCTTAGGTCTTCAGGAACCACCTCCAACCCCTACCTTCGGTTCTCAGGCTTTCAGGGAAATGTCTAAAGGAGAAGAAAATAGCCATTGCAGATAGTCAAATCTGAAGTATATTGAGGGAATTGGATAACAATTGGTTTTCATTAGACATTCTATAAAGCAATTGACTTTATAAGCTATTTGTAGCAATTTCATTTAAAAATCTGAATTTTACATGTGATTCTGTGATATAGTATTATAATAATCTTCAATTTTAAGTCTGAAAGATGTTCAGAAGTTCCCAAATCCTAGGGTTTCTTTACAAAAAAGTATATGAAACTTACAAATATAAGAACTTCATGTGTGTTTTCTTAGAGAGAGGGTGCAAAGCTTTACTGAATTTTAAGATGCTCTCTCTATGACTTCCCAAAGATTAAGTTCCATCTAATTTTCTTCGTACTGTCCCTAATATTCATAGTAGTCTGCTCACAATTACACAGATATTCTTATAAAACTTTATAAAGCTTATAAAGCTCAAGTCTCCTAAATCTGCTAGTTATTTTGAGTGTCGGGTATTCTTTTGATCAAAAATGTAACATAACATTGCACACTTCTCTATTTAAAGAATTCCTTACAAATATAAAGACAGAAAAAAATATAAAGATGGAACCTTTTAGCTTAACGATATGCATATCGCGGTTTTTATTTTCCTCTCATTCTTTGTGTTACTTCCAAGTTGACTAGGTTTGAGTGATCTCTCCTGGTTGGTAATATACTGTCACATGTATTGTGACACATGGCGGCCAGGAGGAGGTGACATTATTTATGACTCAAAGGGGAGAGGAAAACCAGAAGCTTGTAGCTGTATCCCTCCTAGACTCTACCTTACCCTTCTCCTCCTTTTACTAATGTTCTGTATCCTTTCTCTATAATAAATGTGTCATAAGTTTGTAAAACTATATAATGAATTGTCAAAACCGAGGGTAAATTTGCAAATCTCCTGAGCTTGCAGTTGGTGTCACAAGTAAGGGAACATTGTGTCTCTCAGACTTTGCAGGTTGACAAAATTTGGAAACTATGTAAGTAAATTTTTTCCCCATGCCTTTATCCTATTTAAATTCATTTATGACTTAATAAAAAGAAATTAGAGGAAGAGACACTATTTCAGTCTCACACAATTAAACAGCAAGTTTTGTGCCTTATATTATCAATGTCCTTCTATATTTCTTGTCCTCCAAATTTAGACAAGATGTTATAAGAACTTCATGATTCACAAACAGGAATTTTATTCCACTTTATTTATAAAATGTGATTGGTTGATTGACTGGAAAGGTGCTTTCAATATGATACAAACATGTTTTGAAACAAAAATGAAAATAGAGGTGGGAAATAACATTATCACAACTTGTACTTAATTGTTACTTTGTAAGAAAATTGGTTTGCTCTTATATACAGAAGTGTGAGTTAAAAACTATGGACTAATGTGCTCTAATAAATAAAATATGATGACGCGGCACTGCTAATTACTGTAACAATAATACAGTAATTCTAATTTATGAATTTAAAAACTCTCAGACACTCTACGGTGGTCAGTAAATAAGCAATGCCTCCATAAACACTGTGATAAACCTCACGGTTGACCTTGCTAGGCTGGAATTCTTAATAGGACATGGAATATGTGTGTTCTTAGGCCAGACCAACAGGCTGCAGTAAAAGCCTTTATGAATAATAACATTTGAAGTACTTCTCACAAAATGGAAAGAAAAATATGAGTGTTGATTTTGGCAGCTAACAGCATATGCTTAAGCACCATTATTTCAGTGAAGAGACGGACAAAATCATAACTAAACACGCTGTATAATTAAAACCAACCTAATGTTCTTCATAGCTCTTTACATCTGGAACATTTTGCCAAGACAATCATTTCTTATAAACTGAACAAAATAATTAGTGCCTAGACTTCAAGCAGCATAATAGCTTTCTTATTGACACTTTTTATAAATTAAAAAGCTACAAGAAAAAAATGCATAAATTTAATATCTCAGAAAAGGTTAAGTGAAAATGGCAATCCTTTAAATGCTTATTGCAAGGCAGATCATACCATTTACTCTACTAAATGACTCAGGTAGCTGAGAGATCATTGGTAGATTTCATGATTAGAATACTCAATGTATGCCACAAAAACTAAGCTGTCATAAACTTTAGAAGCCCTCACAGCTATATATTGTCAGACGCTAATTTCTGGCAAAAGGCGACATTCATCTTAAGTTTTCAACACAATATATCCCATGAAGATCTATTAAATAAACAAAAGATGTCCTTGAATGGCTCCTAAATGCTAAAAAATGGAAATGGTTGGAGACTTTATCATCAACTGGCTGAAGCAGGCGCCTGATTAACTCCAAGGCTGGGTCAGATAAGGTGATGCTTCCTTTGAGGAGCAGTGTTGCTATGCACCCTACGGCTGCCATTTAAACAGTGTTCACTCAGTGACTTTCCCTGGAGGATGCTACTAAGAGTTCAAAAGGGGATGCAGGCTTCGTGTGGTCCCCTCCCACAGACTTGGTTGTTTGTGCAAAATAGTTGCCTTGCCAAAGGCCTCCCTCCCAAAGATTCTGATTTCCACTTATAAACCTGCTGTTCCATTTTTTCAAGGATAAAATACTCATAATATCAGGAAAATATTTTTAAACAAAGCAGTCCATAGTTCAAATAAAAATAAGAATTTAAAATTATACCTTATACTGTATAATGGGACCATTAATTAACAATACTAAATGTCTTATTTCACTACCGTAAAATATTTTAAAAAGTAGAATATTAAAGTATGAACAAAAATATTATGAAAGGACAAAAATGTAGATGGAAGAAATTGATTCAAAACTGAGTTTTCATGTGTATAATCAATTCATGGTTATGTCATAAATAGAAGTTAGATATTATTTGAATATTCAATTACTCATGGTTAGGTGACGGAAGAAGGAGCACCTATTTGACAGTCTACAGTTTGTCATTCTCAAAGAACACTGATGTAGATTAAAAGGTTTGAACTCCTACTTCTTTAAATCACATGCTGTAATCACCTAAACAATTTTATCACAAATAAATCACCTGTAAAACAGAAAGTTTTATTTAAGTGTTCTGTAATTTTGGAACTGTATTATAATAATTCCCTCTCATATCTTCAGACCTTAGAGAAGAAATAACTCACAAAGTAAAATAACCAGATTGAATAAAGTAACCAATTTAGCTATTGGAACTGAATAAATCACGTTCTACAAAATTATAGCTTTACCAAGACTGGAGTCATCCCCAAATAAACCCTCTATTGGTTTGTAAACTCTCATCATCAGCCCCTCTTTATTCAAGTATGACTCAACTCAACTAACATTTACTTGCTATCTTGAACTCCCCCCAATGAAGACACTGTTATCTCTGTTCTCAGAGAGTTTCCAGTGGCGTTAGGAGAACCAGCGTATACTGAGGAACCATGGAGTCATTCAGTTTATAGTAATTGGTATTATACCAAACTGAGTCACAATATTTAATAAAACATTAGTATGCCATTGACCTCTGGATAAAGCAATTATTGTATCTCTAGAAAATAGTAAGAGCACCTCATAAGTGTAGTGGAACATGTTAAGGAATAGCATTGTTCATTCATTCAGTCATTAAACGTATTTATTGAGTGTCAATGTGGAGCCAGGTACTCCTCCAAGAACTGAATATACAACAGCAAACAAAAAATAAAAATAAATAAAAAATAAATTTTTATCATTATGAGAATTACATCCCAGACCTAGTTTATAGTTTTCTCCTTTATCCTATGTCTAAGTCTTCATCCTCTTCCTTCACTGTCTCTTCCCTAAGTTTTGCAAACACCCCAGTCTGGAACTATCATGATAATACCACATATTTCTGGCAGTAATAAAATTTTAGCATTATTTGTATGGCCTAGGATGTTTCTGCTTAATTTAGTTTAAAATTTTGTTAATCCAATTTAAAATATCCCAATTAGTACAGCAGATGTACCATAAATAGATAAATTTATAGTACGGAGAACATTTAAATTCAAGATAAATCACTGTGGGGGAGTAAGAGCGGTGTAAAGAACCGCGGGTGCCTTTCCGTGGGCCATACTGCTGTCTGTGTAACCCTCAGCCAACCTGCAAAGGTCTCACTACTGCTTCACACACCAACCCCCTTTCAATTTGAAATTAAGACTATAGGCTCCATAAGGACATAATCCATTTGCAATAAATGATTCAAAATGGATCGGTTCTATAGTTGCTGTTTAGGAACTAAATTGCTACAAATAACAAGATGTTCTCAGAGGCTATTAAAAGATTTTTTAAAATACAAATTTAAAAATAGTACTAATTAATATAGAAATGGTAGGACATACTTAATCTATAAAATAGCTAAAACTTTCGCAGTCAAGGTAATTTAAATTCATGTTACGACCTTTCTATACATTATCCTACATAAAAGCTTGATGTCATTTCACAGATGTAGTTTCATAGATTTACTTTCTGTACAATTTTTAAATATCATGTCTCTTGAGTCTGCTCATCAGGAGCCAAAGTGTCCAGTGTTACATGCAGATTCCAAAAGTCTGTTGTCATCTAAAAAATCTGAAGTAAATTTAGCATCTACCTCACACATGCCAAATGATCACCAGAATGAATGAATTGGTAATTGATAATGCAACCTGGATGCATCCTTCTTTCCTCATGATGCAGTGTGTGTGTATTTGAAGTTGCTTCTGAGTCAAGGGAAGACTCCTCCCAATGAAAGGTTTTTCCAGAAACCAAGTAAGCTTCCGTCTTCTTTTGCTACACAACCATTATTTATGGAGATTTTATCTATAACAGAGGTATCCTGGGAATGCTTTTTCATGAAATATTGAATGCTATCTATATACTTGTTACCACTACCAAATCACTAAGCTTTTCTTCCTCATAGATACAAAACAATATATTGATAAATATACAGAATTACATACTCTAGGACTTGTAGAAATAAAGGTTTTGGTTGATGTGGGATGATGCATTTTTAAGATGCTATCCCACAAATTAAAACAGCGCACATAACTTGAAAAAATAACAAATTTTAAACATTTATAGAAGCAGACATAAAATCCATTTTTTTCACTTACGGTTATTAATTCTACTGTTTTTAGGCATTTTCTTAGGAAAAAATTGTGAGGGACCCATTTTCCATTCTTCTAATTCATCTTCTTAAGGTATAAAGAACTAAGTAGGGTATTTATCTTGAAAGATTTCATAGCTGGATCCATTGAGAGGATCATATGGTCTTCATTTTTCTCCTGCTGGTATGGTGAATTATGTATGAACTTGTATATGCTAAACCAGCCTTGCATCTCTGGGATGAAACCAACTTGATCATGATGAATGATTTTTTTTTTTTAATGTGTAGCTATAATCTATTGGATAGGATCAAATAATAAATAATTAAATAGAAATTTTAAAAGTATTTTGTATCTTCTTGGGAAGATGTATTCAAATAATTCTAGAAAGATTAGAATTATAACATGATAGCTTTGGAGCACACCAATGCAGCATAAAATTCCCTTCACTATGATTGTTGTCCTTGATATACAGGTAGAGGCCTATGGTGGCCACGCTTGCTTCAGATGTCCATCTCCACGGTGGCCTTCACATATCAAAACTGATACTTCTAGTTGAGATTTTCCATCAAGGAACTTAGAATGTTGAATTGTGAGATAAAGGGACAGATAATTATTTTGGGATAGACCTTGTTAATGTTCTGACTTGAAAAGAAAGTTCTAGTGTCTCTGCTGTCAAGTTTGTGAAGCTGTTCTTGTGTCAATCCTTCCTAAATTCCTTGATCCCATTGATTGCCAACTTTCTTCTCTCAATAAATTCCACTTTGTTCTTGGTTCTGTAACTTGTGACTAAAACTACCTTCAATGTAAAGATTCAATTGCTGTCATTGGACTTTTACCACTAACATTTAAGTATTTCCCATAACATTTAAATATTAGAAATTTTTTCAGTTTTTTAAAACTTTAAATATTATAGTTTATATTATTTATAAATATAAATAATTTATAATTATTATAATACATATTATAATATATAATATTATAATTATAATTTTTATTATAAGAGTTTTTTAAAGTAATACCGGGTGGACATAGAGTTCATGTGCAATTTGAAATAGTTTAATATAGTAAAATGCACACAAACTCTATGTCCACCCTGTATTTGTTAATACATGAAAAAGTTTTAAAAGATTTTAATCAAGATTATCTTTAAACACTAAAATTCACCTGTAACACTGTATAGACCACAATAGACATGAGAATTCCTTAGGAAAGGTAAAACTCAATCAAGCAATAAATAAATATTCCATGAGCTTTGGGAAGTCTTGAGAATTACCTATAGATCTACCCCAAAATAGGAAAGAGATTTTTCATCTCAGATAATAATGAGGCTAGAAGTAAGCAGGATTGAGTTCAAAATGTTTAATGCCACAGAGAAAACACAAAATCAGGAGCATAAGAGAAGAAAATATTGAATAAACTTTGGGCCATATATGGGATATAGAATGGGGGGGGTGCAAGCAGGAGAAATAAGTCTATAGGTGTACCGAGTGAACATTAATTCATGGATTAGCAGGAGTCAAACACAGTTTGGAGAGAAAAATCACATATATAAAAGCAAATAAAAATATAAAAAATAAAATATCAAATGCATGTTATTAAGAAAAGAAACAGAAAAAGGGAATACAATTTTATTCAAATAAAAACCAGAAAAACGCTTAAAAGATCTAATATTCATTAAATTCTTGCTATGTTTCAGAGAAATTTCTAAGAATTTAGCAATCAACAACTTAATCAGATGGGCAATGTTATCCCCATTTGATGAGGGAAGAGACTAAAACTCAGGCAAGAAAGTTGTTACAAGATTCCACAATTAGTAAGGAAAGATTCAAGCTATAGCTGACTTCAAAATGTGTGTACGTAAACTGTACGTTAAACCTAATTTGTATTCGTAACTTTGAAATGAGAAGTAAGTGCATTAGAAAAATCAATTTATTGGGCAGCACCTGTGGCTCAGTGAGGGCGCCAGCCCCACAAACGAAGGGTGGCTGGTTCAAACCCAGCCCTGGCCAAACTGCAACAACAACAACAACAAAAAGGAAAAATCAATTTATTTTAAACTTATATGTTACATATATTCATATTTCTTCATGTATGTGTTTGTATCACACACACACCAATGCAAACAAATTTCCATTCCTTATTTTAGATCACATTTCATCTGCTTTGTGCTTCCACCCACTGGCTGGTAAGAGACTTAATGTCATTGATTTGCAAGTCTTCTCACTTTATCATAACAGAAAAGCAGGGAAAGTGCTCGGCCTATGCTGTATGCTTACCACATGACTGTTGCTCTTTTCTCCATCTCCACACTGACACTAGTTTGGAATTCTAATAACTACCATATAGCTGGTGGCCTTCCAGCTTCAGAGTGACTGAGAGTTGCCTCTTAAATGCCCCTCCTCTTATCATACCCTCACCCCTGGAAGCCTTCACTACTATTTTTAAGAATTAGAATTCACGACTGCAAGGGAAGTCTGCACAAAATGTCTAACTTCCCTTCTAGCAAAGCAGCGTAAACACCCTTTACATTTTCTTAAAATTCTGAACCACTATCTCTAAAACACTTGTCTCTGTTTTTAAGCAGTACCCTTTATAGTCTGACCTCAAGTTCAAATTTCTCTTAGGAGTTTTAATTTTGCATAGTGCCAACGCTACCCCTGAAATGGTAAATAACAGGGTGGTCTATGTGCCCAATTGTTGGGATGTTATGGGTCAGTTCCACAGATTAATGGAAGACTGGAGCGACAGTCGGGTCTTCAGCTGGTATGTTAAGTCTCCATCTGTCCCATCTGGCAGAGTGTGAAATTGGGTCACTAAAATCATCTTTCATGCCTGACTCCCTCTTTCCTGGAGTGAACAAACACTTCTTCCTCATTTTCTTCTCTAATGTGTTTTTAAAGTTGAAAACAGTTGAAGGGAGGGGTTCAGTTTCCACCATGCTGAGCTCACAGTGGAGACTGTACTCAGAGCAGCCCGCCTTGTGCCTGCTCACCCTGGGCCTGAGCCAAACTCCCTGGGTCTATGGTTGCTGCGGCCAAGGCTAAGTCTCCCCAGCCTTCATCCTCAGAGCCAGTGAAGAAGCCTTCTCACCAGCACTCTGGTTAGTATTTAAAAAGCTGACATGAACAGAAGCTTATTCTAAACTACTCAGACATTCAACCACAGCCCTAAAAACTTTTTGAGACTCAAATATTTCTAACTCAAGCCTTTAATCCCATTTCATCACTGTTAGTATTTTTAAGACCTCAGATACCTTCCATTCTTCTGTCAGTGAATCTTTTCCAAATGGTCTTCTCAATCAACCCAAAGTTATATTCCCTTCTAAAAGCTTAGTTTGTGGGATTTGGTATTACTTCACCAGCAGTGAAGGCTTCCCACATGTTGTAAAATTGTACCTCATGTCTAAATATAATCAAGCTCAAGGAATGTATAAGTTTCCATTGCATAAGACAGAGATCCCTAAGTCATTAGATCTGAATTTCAGTTAGAAACATACTTTTCACTGTTTCATTATATAAATTTGTATATATGTTTATAGGAACATAAAAGTATATAGAACATAAAAATACAATACAGACTCCTACTATAGCCAATGCAATCAAATATTTCCATTCTGTTCATTTGCCATTTACAAAAGTGCTGTGATTCCCCAGACTGATTTCACAATTCACTAAAGGATCCAAAAGACAATTTGAAAAAATACGACTTCAGGTCACTGGGGACATTGTCAAGGGCAAATTCTCTCACATGAGGATGCTTAAGTCATCTGAAATGCAAAGTCTGAGACAGGGTATTTAAATATCCCCTTCCATGTCCCTCATTTCTCAGTAGTCTCTTGGGAATAACAAAGAAATTCCGTGGAAAAGGCTCATTTCCCTTTCCTTACTGAACATCCTGCTTGTCACCACATACCTATTCCCAGTTTTTATAACATTTTATAAGTGCCATTCCCCCTGTATCTCATCTCAGTCCACTGGTATTCTCCAAACCCAGAGGGTTTTGTGAAAGTTCCACTACCCATTAATTCGCCAACATAGTAATTGCCACTGTCATAAAATTCCCTACCTTGAATTCTAAGTATTTTAATTAAAATAAATATATGTTGTATGATGTTTTTTAATAGTCCCCAACTTGTCCCATATATAACTGGTATTAATTTTGCCCCATAATACTAAGGTCTAAGAAATTTAATTTTGATTCATCATGCTAAATCAAATATCCTCCAGCCCTCTCCATAACTTACTAACAGCAAATTCAGGTTCATCAGTGTTGGAACTCTCCCATGAAACAGTAAAACATTCCAAGTTTACATCATGCCTGGGAACCAGTCCATCACCATCTTCTCCTTACCATTTTTCCTTATCTTCTCACCATTACAGCTGAGCAATGGCATTGACCGTCTCTCAGGCACTGGTTCTCTTGGAGTCAAACCAAACTCCGGTTCTCGTTGCTCATCAGACAGCACACAGCAATCTTCCAGCCCACTCCCAATAGACAATGCTTGCTATCTGGACACAAGTTCCATAGCAGGAGAAAATGTCGAAGCGACTTTAGTAAATCTCAAGTAACTTCATACTTGCCGACTAGCCACGTCTTCTGCTCCATTGGAAACTCACATTCATTGCCCACCTCTCTCCGATAATGCTGCCTTGGAAAAGCTGTTCATTGCTCTCTTGACTGTATCCCTTGTGAGAACTCAGACTTTTTATAATGAGGATTTCTGAATTTTAGGAAATAGAATGGGCAGAGAGAGAGAAGATGCTTTATTTTTTCTTGATCAGAATCCACAGAAGCAAGGCAACCTGAGACAGCAGATGTGTGTGTTTGTGTGTGGGAGAGAGAGGGAGAGAAAGCAGACAAGGAGGTGATGGGAAAAACAGAGATTCCTGTTACAAATTCTTGGTAAGCGCTTACAACTACAGTCTTTTGAGTGCTAGGGAAAGCTTAATAAGACAACATACAGAAAAGTTACACAAACTCTTTGTAAAGACTTTACTTTCCCTTTGTTTCACTACAACAAATACAAAATTGGAGATTATTATTTGTTAACTTAATTTCTAAAATTGCATGCCCAGTTGAATAAACATAAGCAAAAACAATATATAGGTTAATACCAAGAGAAGAATTTTAAAATTACTAAAATTTTATTATTCCAGAATGAAAGACAGCTTTTATGTATCTATTTAATTTCAAAATATTAAGTGGTTACAACTGTTTTTGTTACATGGCTAGCTTATATAATGCTTGAGTCAAGGCTTTTAATGTGCTCATCACCAGAATAATGTTTAATTGTACCCAACAGGTGAGCTTTTTATCCCCAACACCCTCTCCCCACCAACCCTCCCACCTTTTTCTCTTCTTGGTTTCCAAAGTCCTTTACATCTTTGTGCCCACCTGTATCCATGCATTACTGAGAAAATGTGGTGTTTGTTTTTCCATTCCTGTGATACTTCACTTAGGATCATGTTATTCTGTTCTACTCAAGTTGCTGCAAAAGACATTATTCCGTTCCATCTGATGGCTGAGTGGTACTCTATGGTATATATACAGAGGATGCCAAAATAATTATACGCATTCTAAGAAAGGAAAAAAATGGCATTGTATTTGTAATACTCAAGTCATGTCTGACTTCTGCAATTATAAGGTATTCAACGTGACTTATAGTCATCTTTTTATTAGTATATATTGAGTGTTACAATTTCAATACAGTTTGTTCCTTTCTTAAAATGTGTATATATTTTTTGGCACCTTCTGTATATACCACATTTGTTTTATTCACACGTGAATTGATAAGCACTTAGGTTGAAAGTGAGAATTGTGCTGTGATAAACATTCGAGTGCAGATGTCTCGTTCATAAAATTAATCCTTTTCTTTTGGGTAGATACATAGTGATGGGATTGCTACGTCAAATGGTAGGTCTCCATTTATTTCTTTGAGGAATCTCCATTCTGTTTTCCATAAAGGTTGTACTACTTTGCAATCCCACATCAGTGTACAGGTGTTCCTTTCTCTCTGCATCCATGCCAAAATCGATTTTTTTTCTTTTTTTTACTTTTTAGTAATGGCCATTCTGACAGAGGTAAGGTAGCATGTCATTATGGTCTTAATTTGCATTTCCCTGATGATTAGTACTATATTGAATATTTTTCATATATTTCTTAGCCATCTGTGCAAATTTTTCAAAAATTTCTGTTTGTGTATTTTGCTCTGTTTAATCTTACTGATTTTTTTTTTTTTTTTTTTTAGTTCTTTGTAGATTCTGAATATCAGCTCTATGTGGAATGTATAGTTTGCAAACATCTTCTCCCATTCTGTAGATTGTCTGTTTGCACAGTTGTTTACATATTTTGCTGTGCAGAAGCTTTTTATATTTTGTTAATGAAGCATAAACATTTAACCACCTTTGCATCTTTGAGACTTAAAAAGTGGGCTTAGTCTAGATTAGAACAATAACAACAACAAATAAACTGGCTGGCAATCCTGTTTTCTCATGTCTAAGAAAAGCATGCATCCTTAGCAACAGGAAGAACTGATTTTAAAAAAGTGGGATTTAATAAACAGATGAGTTCCTTCCTCCTTCTGGACTAAGATGATGTGTCACTACTGACATCCTATGACATGGACAAGATACTACGAAGTCAATTGCAGAAATAATTACTTTTCTTTTCATGCATTGCAAAGAGATAAATTAAAATTGTTCTACTTGATAAGTTGCATTACTATTCTTACCACCATGTGTATAATAGTAAAGAAAATGAAATGTAATGACAGCGTTTCACTCATTTTAACAAACAAAAGAATAAAAGAGAAAAAACTGAACTCTCAGTAAACTAAAGAAATTAAAACTTGCTTTTGCTTGCTATAGCAATTTCAATAATATAATCCACTCCATTAATAGTTGTTGGTTTTTTTGTTTTTTTTTTGTAATTCTTCAAGGTTAACTTTGCAGTGGTTTTTCCGAGTTTCTATTTCAGCTTAAGATTGCTCAGATTTTTAAAGTATTAGTTCCAAAATTATTGAAAACATATTTGATTTTATTATGGATGATCAAATTTTTATGGATGTTAAGTATGTACAAACACACACAGATGAAAGAAGAAAAAATTGAAAGGAAAAGAGAAAAAAGGGAAAAACGTTTATCTTAGAATGCATGTCAAAGGCTCAAGTATTCATACTATTGTTTTAGTTCTTTTTGAGTTTACATTAGCTATGCTAAGAATTATTTGGCAGTAACAAAACAATCCCCAACATCTTAGTGGCAAACAATCTTACAACAACAAAGATCATTTGGCAATACTCAGCAGCAACCATCTTTCCACAACAAAGGTTTATTTCTTACAGATGTTATTTGTCCTTCATGGTCCAACCGTACCTTGGTGTCATAATCATTGTTGCAAGAGTCAAGTTTAAAGTAGAACCCTTTCTTGTTTTTATGTAAGAAGAAGAGCAATACTGGTACATAACACATATATACACAATACAAAAAATTCTCTTAAAGCTTCCAGACAGCAGACTTACACATCACTTTCACTCTTATTACTCTAGTTGGACATAGTCACGTGGTCAAAGCATGCTATAAACACGGACAAAGCAGAGGCAGATCGTCTCTCAGGGAGGAGCTTTGCAAATCACATTGCCATTGGCCATAATGTATTCATTTTCTCTATCCGAGTATGGGACTAAACAATTAGGAACAATAATGCAATCTGCCTCAAAATCATGTCAATATTTTATTCCTTATAAATTGTATTCTACAGTGACTCACAATGGAACTACTTGGAATTTGTTTTACTCCATTAAAAGCATACTGTTGTGCCTTATTTTCTGTTTCCTTATAACTCAATAAAAAAGGAAAGGAAGACACAACCAGTATCCAAAAGTTTTAGTTAGAGAGCGTCTATGTAAAAACTAAAGACTGTCTGGGAGGCGTAGGTCAGAGGATCCCTTGAGCTCAGGAGTTTGAGACCAGCCTGAGAAAGAGTGAGACCCTGTCTCTCCCATGAAAAATAATACAATTAACTTGGCATGGTGGCAGATGCTTGTAGCCCCGGCTATTTGGGAGGCTGAGGTAAGATCACATGAAGCCAGAAGTTCAAGGTTGCTGTGAGCTAGGTTGATGTCACAGACTCTAGCCCGGACAACAGAGTGAAACTCAGTCTCACCAAAAAAAAAAAAAAAAAAAAGTTGGTGTCCAAAAAGACATAGTCTTTTTAAACATAAAAAGATGTTCACTCATTAACCATTACAGAAATAAAAGTTGAAACTATAATGGAATATCATTATATATGTAAAGAAATAATTATACACTTGATCAAATGATATAAAATTTTGAGAAGGATGCAAAGAAACTGGATCTTTTGTATACTGCTGATGGGGATGTAATATGGTGCAACCACTCTGGAAATACTTTCACAGTTTCTTACAAAACATATGCATTGATCATATGACCCAATAACTGCATAGCTATACATTTATCCCAAAGAAATCAAAACTTATGGTTACCAAAAGGCCTACATATAAATGCTCATGTCAGCTTCATTAATAATAAATAAAAACTAGAAAAAATATTTTCCAACAGGTGAGTGATTAGACGCACTGTGACACTTCAATGCAGTGGAATACTACCCAGTAATACAAAGAAATCAATTAGTTATAGATGCTTATGTAACAATAAGAAAGGCACCAACAATAGCCAATCTCTAAAGATTACATCTTCCACATCTATGACATTCTTGAAGTGGCAAAATAAAATGTCTTCAAAATGACAAACTCTGGGGGAGGAGAAAGATGGCAGCCAAGTAACAGCTTCCCTGCAACTGGGCACCGTGAGTCTGGGGAGATAAGACTCCAGGCATCTCTGGCTGGTGGGATTTGCCTATAATAATCCCTTTGAGGATATAGGGAGTCAGCAAGAGACTTCTAAACCCCCAAAGGAGGACAAAAACAGTGGAAAACTGGCAAGTGGTTGCATGTGTTCAATCAGTCTAATCCCGCCGGCAGCTGTAAGTACAGCAGCAGTGAGACTGCAAACCAGAAAGACCTTACCTGTGAACTGTTTTGGTGTTGTTGGACTTGGCACTCAGTTGAACTGCCTTGGGGAGAGCTTGAGCAGGAGTGTGGAGAACTTTGGGCACTGTCTAAGGCCCCAGACTGAGCCTCTGAGCTGGATGGACCTAATAGTGTTAGGCTGTGAGACACAAGGAGCCATTGTGAGAGAACTGCCCCAGCAAGCTCCGCCCTCAGGGTCACAGAGCAAGGATTGGGCAGGAGCTAGTAACCTTGTGACTGAATAGCCTATAGGTGGGGACTGAGCTGCCTTACAGCCTTAACCCTCAGAGGCAGAGTGAGACCATTTTTGGCACACTGGGTAAGTGGATAGCCATTTCAGAAGTGATCCCAGTGACAAGAACTTTCTTGGGAAAGCTTCTGCTTAGGCAAATTTAGAAGTTTAAAGTGCCTTTTAAGAGGGCTGAAGAGAGATTTAGTGTCCCCACCCTGTGGGGTTTGAGAAATCAGCAGAGGCCTCCAGTCATATGAGCATTGTGATTAACATCTCATACCCCAGAGGACCACCAGTTGCCCAGACAACATTCAACAAGATATATGTACTGCTTTGTTTTTGGTTGGTTTTTGTTTGTTTGTTTGTTGTTTATTTTGTTGTTGTTTTGTTTTTTAATTTCAACATTTTTCATACAAATTTGTTCTTTTCTTTTTTTTTTCCTTTCTTTTCTTTCTCCATTTTTCTAGCTTAAATACAATTTCCCATTGCTGTCTTTTTTTAATAATTAGAACTTCATTTTTGTTAATGTTTCCACCACTATTATTTGGTTTTTCACCCAATTTTATACTGTAAGTTTTCTGTTTGCTTGTTTTGGTTTGATTTATAACATATTTGTCTTTCCTCTCTACTTGGTGGAGGTGGGGTACTGTGTCAGGTTAGCAAAGAGCTGCTGACCTCAAGAGAACCACTCAACCTGGCACCCCTAGAAGTTGTTTTTTTTTTTTTTTAAATGTTGGGTCAAAATACCCTACTGCACACCTATACTTCTCCTGTCTCCCTCTTTCTGTGCCTCTCTTCTTTTTTGTCAATATTCCCTTTTACCAACCCCTCTCTCCTTTCTCTATTTTCTTTTCATTCATTCTTTCTTTCTCTTTCTTTTATCCCTTCTTGCTCTTCAACCTTCTCATCCTTCTGGTCCTATACCAAAAGGACTCATTGAAATCTTAGTCCACAGAACTTAAAGAGCAAGAGGAAGTGAAAGGAAAATTAGGGCAAGGAAACAAATGAAATAAATCACTCATGAGAAAGAATCAGCAGAAAATCCCTGGCAACACAAAGGACCCCAGAGCAACTCCTCCAAGGGACCAAGAGATAGCTACAGTAGAGGATTCCACCTATAAAATGTTAGGAATGACAGAAAGGGAATTTAGAATACACATGATAAAAACAATGAAGGAAATGATGGAAACAATGAAGGAAACTGCTAATAAAGTGGAAAATAACCAAAAGGAAATCCAAAAGCAGAATCAAATAAGAGATGAACAATATGAAGAATATAGAAAGGATATAGCAAAGCTGAAGGAACTGAAGCAGTCAATTAGGGAACTTAAAGATGCAATGGAAAGTATCAGCAACAGGTTAGACCATGCAAAAGAAATAATTTCGGAGGTAGAGAACAAAGTTCTTGAGATAACTCAGATAGTTAAAGAGGCAGAAAAGAAGAGAGAGAAAGCAGAATGTTCACTACCAGAATTATGGGACTTTATGAAGTGTTCCAACATATGATAGGAATCCCAGAAGGGGAAGAAGAATGCCCCAGAGGAATGAAAGCCATACTAGAGAATATTAAAAATGAAAATTTCTCAAATATCACCAGAGATTCTGACACTTCTTTCAGAGGGATATCAGACCCTGAGTTACCTCAACTCTAATCGAGCTTTTCCAAGAGACATTGTGATGAACCTGTCCAAAGTCAAGACAAAAGAAAAGATTCTTCAAGCTACCAGGAGTAAGTGCCAGTTGACCTACAGGGGCAAATCCATCAGAGTGATTGCAGACTAATCTAATGAAACTTTACAAGCAAGAAGACAATGGTCATCTACATTTAATCTACTTAAACAGAACAATTTCCAGCCCAGAATTCTATACCCTGCTAAACTAAGCTTTAAAATTCACAGAGAAATCAAATCATTTATGGATATACAAACATTGAGGAAATTCACCACAATAAGACCAGCTCTACAGGAAAAATTTCAACTTGTTCTACACACTGACCATCACAATGGATCAGCAGCAAGGTAAGAACTCAGATATTAAAGCACAAAACCTAACTTCCACACTGATGCAAAAGATAAAACTAAGCAATGGTCTCTCACAAAATAAGATGAATAGAATACTACCACACTTATCAATTATCTCAATAAATATTAATGGCTTGAACTCCCTACTGAAGAGACATAGATTGTCTGACAGGATTAAAAAACACAAGCCATCCATTTGCTGTCTGCAAGAAA